>JAJQQW010000837.1:0-58924 GCA_025583905.1 Ia io
CCACACAATAAGGCTTTCTGCACACACAAAGCAGTGGCAACTCTGTCTGACTTTGAGCCTTGGTGTCGGACATGGGAAGTTTGTATCCTGTGACTCATCTTCGCGCCCAGGCAGGGAGGCTGAGCTAAATTTGAGCCTAGCTGCTCATCCCTAGGCACGTACTTTTCTGTGACCAGATCCCGCGCCCACACAGGGCAGGGAGATAGCGCTGAACTTGATCTTGGACTTGTGAACTCTGGGAATTTGTTTCCCGTCACTAGTCTCTGTGCCCAGGCTGGAAGGCAGCCTGAATATGAGCGTAGGCACACGACGTTGGGGATATTGTTTTCTGTGACCAGATCCTGCACCCATGCAGGGGGACAGCACTGAATTTGAGCCTGGGGGTGCAAATCCAGGGAGTTTGTTTCCCATGACCAGACCCTGCACCTTAGCAGAGAGGCTGTGCTGAATTTGAACCTGGATGTGCGGACTCAGGGAGTTTGTTGCCCACGACCAGACCCTCTGCCCACACAGGGAGGCAGTGCTGAATTTGATCCTGGGTGCATGGACACGGGGAGTTTATTTTCCACTGTGCACACCCGTGTGACCAGACCCCAAACCCACACTAAGTGGCAGGGCCACCTGATTTTGATTCAGGGCAACTGCACACAGAAGGCTGTTTACTGCAGGGCAGAAGTGGACTTCCTGCTGACACAGTGCGAATGAGCAACCCGGTCTCCCAAGCAGACTGGGGACACTGAATCTCCATGCAAGAGGCAGCTATGAGCACCAGTGACTAGACTCTGTTCCTCATTGCATGTGCCTGGGATCGCTGATTCCCAGTACATTCACATTAAGAGCCAGTGACTCCAATTCTTGGCACATGTGCACACAGGGGCCCTGATTCTCAGTGCGAGGTAGCACCAAGCAACAGAGACTCTGATACTAAATTCTTGGCATGGACATAGGGAGCCTCTGACTCCTGACACGCAATAGGGGACTTTGATTTTTGCACACATGCCAGCGGGTCCTCTGTTTCAATGTGCACAAGCCACACTAAGTCCCTCATTCTAGGTGCACACACGAGGCCACACTAAGCACCTTTCACTCTGACCCAGGACTAGCATGGCTCCCATCAACCCATAGCAACCACATGTCTTGGTGTCAGAGCACTTCAGTGACACTTGGAGGGGTGCACAACTCCCAATGCACAGGTCCCTGGCCCCAGCAACTCGACATTGGAACCTTCTGGTGATAGTCAGAATGGGGAGACAATGAAGCAATCCCCAGAGGAAATAAAAGGAGGAATCGCCAAGAAAGAAAATAAGTAAAATTGAAGCATGCAACATGACAGAAAAAGAATTCAGAGTAATGGTCATACAGTTCATACAATAGATGGACAAAAAATCAACAACATATGCAAAAATCAGGAAGAAATGAAAAGTGATATAGCTACAATCAAAAACACTATGAAAGGCTTCAACAGTAGCCCTGAAGAAGCAGAGGACCAAATTAGTGAGTTAGAAGATCAGGTACAGAAACAAGCCCAATCTGAACAGCAACTAGAGAAAACAATTAAAAAGCACGAGGAGAGCCTAAGGGAGCTTTGGGTCAATGCAAAAAAAAAATAATAATATCTGTATAATATAGCTACCAGAAGGACAAGAAGAGCAGCAATGTTTAGAAAATTTATTTGAAGAAATAATGACAGAAAATTTCCCTGATATGAGGAAGAAAAAGATACTCAAGTACAGAGAGTCCCAAATAAGATGAATCCCAAAAGACCCACACCAAGACATGCCATAATTACAACAGAAAATGTTATTGACAAAGAGAGAATCATAAAGGCTGCAAGAGAGAGACAGAAAGTTACCTACAAAGGATCCCCCAGCAGATTATCAAATGAGTTTTCAACAGAAACACATCAAGTTAGAAGTGAATGGAAGGAGATATACAAAGTGATGCAAAGCAATGGACTGAATCCAAGAATACTCTATCCAGCAAAACTATAAATCAAAATTGAAGGGGAAATCAGGAGCTTTGCAGACAAAAAAAAAAAAAAAAAAAAAAAAAAAAGGGTAAGGGAGTTTATCACTACCAGCCAGAAATGCAAGAAATGCTAAAGGAATGCTGTTAAAAGAAGAAAGAAAAAGGTAAGAAGAAACACGGTCTGAAAAAGTAAAAATGGCTACAAACAAGTACCTTTCAATTAATAACTTTAAACGTAAATGGACTAAATGCTCCAATAAATGACATCGAGTGGCTGAATAGTTAAAAAAAAACATGAACCATATATATGCTGTCTACAAGAGACCCACCTCACAACAAGGGACTCACACAGACTGAAAGTGAAGGGATGGAAAAATATCTATCAGGCAAATGAAAAAAAAAAAAAAGCTGGGGTAGCAGTACTTATATCTGACAAAATAGACCTCAAAGTGAAGGACATAACAAGAGATAAGGAAGGCCACTTCATAATACTAAAGGGATCAATACATCAACAGGATATAACCCTGATAAACATATATGAACCCAATGCAGGAGCACCCTAATACATAAAAAATCTCCTGGAAGATATCAAGAGAGAGATCAACAACAATACAATCATAGTGGGGGACTTTAATACACCAATGACATCACTAGAGTAATCCAGTACACAAAAATTCAGCAAAGAAACAGCAATCCTAAATGACTCACTAGATCAGATGGACTTAATTGACATCTTCAGAACATTTCACCCCAAAGCTGCAGAATATACGTTCTTCTCAAGTGCACATGGGACATTTTCAAAAATAGACCACATACTGGGTCACAAGCAAAGTCCCCCAAAATTCAAGAAGATTGAAATCATACCAAGCATCTTTTCAGAACACAATGGCATAATATTAGAAATAAACTTCAATGAAAACAATCCAAAACACTTAAACACTTGTAAGCTGAATAGCATGTTATTAAATATTGATTGGGTTACCAATGAGATCAAAGAAGAAATTAAAAACATTCTGGAAACTAATGACAATAAAAACACAATCCAAAACCTATGGGACACAATGAAAGCAGTCCTGAGAAGGAAGTTTATAGCTCTACAGGCTTACCTCAAAAAACAAGAAAAAATGGCAGTAAATTATCTAATGCTACAACTCACAGAATTAGAAACTGAGCAACGAGAAAAGCCCACAGTGAGCAGAAGAAAGGAGACAATAAAGATCAGAGCAGAAATAAATGCCATAGAGAAAAAAAAATACAAAAGATCAATGAAACCAAGAGCTGGTTCTTTGAAAGGATAAACAAGATTCATGAACCTCTAGCCAGGCTCACTAAGAAGCAAAGAGAAAGGACTCCAATAAACAAAATCAGAAATAATAGAGGCGAATAACAACAGACCCCACTGAAATACAAAGGATTGTTAAAAATATTATAAACAACTCTATTCCAACAAACTAGACCACCTGGAGGAAATGGACATATTCCTAGAAAAATACAACCTTCCAAAACTCAATCAGGAAGATTCTAAAAATCTCAATAGGCCAATAACTATGGAAGAAATTGAAGCAGTCATCAAAAAGTTTCCATCAAACAAAAGCCCAGGGCCAGATGGTTTCACAGGAGAATTCCACCAAACATTGAAGGAAGAGCTAAAACCTATCCTCCTCAGACTACTCCAAAAAATTCCAGGGGAAGGAACACTTTCAAACTCATTTTATGAATTCAGCATCACCCTAATACCAAAACCAGATAAAAACAACACAATGAAAGAGAATTACAGGCCAATATTCCTCATGAACATAGATGCCAAAATCCTCAACAAAACTTTAGCAAATCAAATCCAGCATTATATCAGAAAGCTCATACACTATGACCAAGCATATTTATCCCGGGGATGTAAGGATGGTACAATATCCACAAATCAATAAAGGTGATACATCACATAAACAAACTGAGAGATAAAAATCACATAGTCATATCAATTGATGCAGAAAAAGCATTTGACACAATCCAACACCCTTTCTAGATAACTCTCAGCAACGTGAGAATAGAAGGATCATACCTCAAAATCATAAGCGCCATATATGACAAACCTGCATCACACTCAATCAACAAAAACTAAAGTTATTTCCCCTAAAAACAGGAACAAGACAGGGTGCTCTCTCTCACCATTCCTGTTCAACATAGTACTGGAAGTACTATCCATTGCTATCAGACAAGAAGAAGAAATAAAAGGCATCCAAATTGGAAAAGAAGATGTAAAACTGTCCTTATTCACAGATGACATGATACTGTACATGGAAAACTCTAAAGACTTGGTATCCTTTTTCATTTTTTGCCCAAATGATTTTCCTCTGGTTTGTTTTGACACAATGTGTGTTTTTCATGGGTGTCTTGCTGTTGGCATTACAATTAATTTTCTAAAGTAAAAATTTTCTAGATGTAATTTACTTACAGGATGTTTTTCCTTACATGATATTCTTCTACTACCCCCCCTTTTTTGATTTAAATATTAGGAGGCTTTTGAAATTTTTATAATGTAGTCTTGATAGCTTTTAAATTTTAATTTTTTGCACTATAATATGACTGCTTTAGGTTCATTACATGTTACACAACATTACCATGAGATGAACTACCAATAAAAATTTTAGTTAAAACTTTAGGAACAGCTTTTTGTCCAGTACCATTAATTTTTTCTAGAATATTCGCTTATTTCAATTAGCCAATTTAAATTAGCCTGAAAACTTGTCTACTATTTTACTGTCAAATTTAATACTCTAACAACAATCTTATTTTACCATGTAAATATTAGTGGAAAGGATTATTTGCCTTCTTGAGTAGGCCCTGAGCATTCCTGGTGGTAGGCTGGATTTAGATATCAAAAACCCACTTCCCCACACCATGGGTACAAGACAACTTAAACAAGTCTTGTTGCAGTGCGAGGGCTGCTGCTGTTGGCCAAGTCTCTGTCAGTCACCCGGGTCCTGATCTGAGCTGGGCATGGGAAGCACGAAGCAGCCATGGGGGCAGGAGACCTCCCTCAGAAGGGGCTATGATTCAGGCCCCTGCAATGTTGGGGGGGTGAGGGTCTGTGCCCCACCTCTGTTGACCCTCAAGTTCTCTCCTGATGGCCCCCCTGCAACTGTGCCTTCTTAGGTTGTTCCTTCCCTGAGGAATCTTACCCGTCTCTGGCTAACCAGCCATCCTCCGGGGCCAAGCAGAGTTATGTGAGGTTCAGTTCAGTCTCCTTGGTAGCCTATGCCCCCGTGGCCTCAGTGCCCAGAACCTGCTTTGGGATCCCCTCACCTGCTGGTGGGGCCCCAGCATTGATCACATATCTTGGGGAACCCTGGTTTCTTCTCCAGGGAGAGCCCAGCTTGCCCCACTGGTCGAGAGACAGATCAATGGTACCAGTCATCACGAGGCTTCAACCTTGACATGAACAGAAAGCTCAGGCAACAGCTGTGGGCAATTGGATTGTGAGAAGAGGGTCCCTCTTAGCTAAAAGGGCAAGAGGGGCCAATATAGAATGGTCAGGTGCCTTCCCAGGGGACCCTCTACACAGTGGAAGGGATTAAATCCTTTCATGTCCTTTTTAAATTGCTGCCAGACATTCAAAGATTTGGTTTGTAAGTTTGTCTGGGATAATTGTGAATTATGCTGTTGTAATTCTAAAATATCAAGAGATATGTTACCTTTGTCTCCAAGCACCAAAAAGATGATTTTTTATTGATTCCCAAGGGTGTGAGGTACTATTATAGGTAATGGGGGTAACACAAATCTGGGGAAAATTATAATGACATTGTAGAATAATATCATGTAAGGATATTCGTTGCTCTAGGCCATGGCAATTCCATTACAAACTGGCTGTCAATTTCTTTTTGTATAGACAAGGTCTTAGTTACATTTTCTGCACCTCTCCCAGGGGCAAGTAGTGATAGTAGTGACACCCTTTCTTTGGTGTCCACACAAGCCAGAAACCTGTCTTTAATTTTACACACAAAGGGGTAGTGGTTTGCTTTTGTGTCATACAAAAGGAAAGCTGGGTGGAAAACCCCTGTGTAATTATACTTTCTTGACCCACCCATGGTCCTCCTGGATGACCAAGGTGTTTGGTATTGTTGGTGACTACATTAGGCTGGGGATCAGTCCTCATAAGGGGTCATACCCATGAAGGGTCAGGAGCATAAATCCAAAATACTTCCCCATTTGCCCCAGGTAATACTACCGTACAGCTGATGATTGCTAGCATGGCTAGAGAGACGTTCTCAGGCATTCCTCGATTTCTGGTTACCTCACAATTTCTTCACTGAGGTTTGATGTTCTGATTGATGTTTCTCCGTCTCTGGATCTGTTTTTTTTTCCCATCAGTTTATGTTGTTCATTATATTCCACAAATGAGTGAGATCATGTGATATTTATCTTTCTCTGCCTGGCTTATTTCACTAAGCATAATATTCTCCATCTCCATCCATATTGTTGCAAATGGTAAGAGCTCCTTCTTTTTTACAGAGTGTAGTATTCCATTGTGTAGATGTACCACAGTTTTTTAATCCACTCATCTGCTGATGAGCACTTAAGCTGTTTCCAAATCTTAGCTATGGTGAATTGTGCTGCTATGAACATAGGAGTGCATATATCCTTTCTGATTGATGTTTCTAGTTTCTTGGGGTATATTCCTAGAAGTGGGATCACTGGGTCAAATGGAAGTTCCATTTTTAGTTTTTTGAGGAAACTCCATACTGTTCTCCACAGTGGCTGCACGAGTCTGCATTCCCACCAGCAGTGTACGAGGGTTCCTTTTTCTCCACATCCTCGCCAGTACTTGTCACTTGTTGACTTGTTGATAATAGCCATTCTGACAGGTGTGAGATGATACCGCATTGTTGTTTTGATTTGCATGTCTCTAATGATTAGTGATTTTAGATCAGGTTTTCATGTCTCTTGGCCTTCCTTCTGTCTTCTTTCGAAAAGTGTCTATTTAGATCAGTTGCCCATTTTTTGATTGGGTTGTTTATCTTCTTTTTGTTAAGCTGCATGAGTTCCCTGTAAATGTTGGATATTAAACCCTTATCGTTGACATCATTGGCAAATATGTTCTTGCATGTGGTGGGTTTTCTTGTTGTTTTATTGATGGTTTTCTTTGCTGTACAAAAGCTTTGTATGTTGATGTAGGCCCATTTGTTTATTTTCTCTTTGGCTTCCATTGCCCTAGGAGCAGTATAAGCGAAGAAGTTCTTTTGGCATATGTCAGAGATTTTTCTGCCTGTAGATTCCTCTAGTATTTTTATGGTTTCCCGTCTTATGTTTAAGTACTTGATCCATTTTGAGGTTTTTTTTTTGTGTGTATTGTGTAAGTTGGTGGACTCATTTCATTATTTTGAATGTATCTGTCCAATTTTCCCAACACCATTTATTGAAGAGACTGTCTTGACTCCATCTATGTTCATGTCTCCTTTGTCAAATATTAATTGACATAGTGATTTGGATCAATTTATGGGTTCTCTATTCTATTCCATTGATCTATATGTCTGTTCTTGTGCCAATACCAGGCTGTTTTGAGAACAGTGGCTTTGTAATACAGCTTGAAATCTGTTATGGAGATCCCACCTACTTTGTTCTTCTTTCTCATGATTGCTGTGGCTATTCGGGGTCTTTTTTTATTTCAGATGAATTGTTGGAAAGTTCGTTCTAGGTCTGTGAAGTATGCCGTTGGTATTTTAATGGGGAATGCATTGAAATTATAGATTGCTTTGGGTAGTATGGACATTTTAATGATGTTTATTCTACCAGTCCATGGACATGGTATGTGCTTCCATCTGTTTTTGTCTTCCTCTATCTCTTTTCTCAGTGTTGTGTAGTTTTCCGCATATAGGTCTTTTACCTCCTTAGTTAAGTTTATTCCTAGGTATCTTAATTTTTTTGCTGTGATGGTAAATGGGATTGCTTTTTTAGTCTCTCTTTCTGTAAGTTCATTGTTGGTATATAGAAATGCCATAGATTTCTTAGCATTTATTTTGTATCCTGCTACTCTGCCGAATTCATTTATTAAGTCTAGTAATATTTTGATGGAGTCTTTAGGGTTTTCTAAGTACAGTATCATGTCATCTGCAAATAAGGACAGTTTTACTTCTTCTTTTCCAATTTGGATGCCTTTAATTTTTCTTCTTGTCTGATTGCAATGGCTAGTATTTCCAACATTATGTTGAACAGGAGTGGTGAGAGTGGGCATACCTGTCTTCTTCCTGTTCTTAGGGAAATGGTTTTAGTTTTTGCCCATTGAGTATGATGTTGGCTGTGGGTTTGTCATATATGGCTTTTATTATGTTGAGGTATGATCCTTCTATTCCCAGCTTGCTGAGAGTTTTTATCAAGAAAAGGTGTTGGATTTTGTCAAATGCTTTTTCTGCATCAATTGATATGACTATATGGTTTTTATGTCTCAATTTGTTTATGTGATGTATCACGTTTATTGATTTGCGAATATTACACCATCCTTACCTCCCCTGGGTAAATCCTACTTGGTCATGGTGTATGATCTTTCTGATGTACTGCTGGAGCCGATTTGCTAGAATTTTGTTGAGGATTTTGGCATCTATGTTCATGAGGGATATTGGCCTGTAATTCTCTTTCATTGTGTTATCTTTATCTGGTTTTGGTATTAGGGTGATGCTGGCTTCATAGAAGGAGCTTGGAAGTGTTCCTTGTTCTTGAATTTTCTGGAGTAGTCTGAGGAGGATAGGTTTTAGCTCTTCCTTGAATGTTTTATAAAACTCCCCTGTGAAGCCGTCTGGCCCCGGGCTTTTGTTTGCTGGAAGCTTTTTGATAACTGCTTCAATTTCTTCCATAGTTATCAGCCTACTGAGATTTTTAGTCTCTTCCTGAGTAAGTTTTGGGAGGTTGTGTTTTTCTAGGAATGTATCCATTTCCTCCAGGTTGTCTAGTTTGTTGGAGTAGAGTTGTTCATAGTATTTTTTGACAATCCTTTGTATTTCTGTGGGGTCTGTTGTTATTTCACCTCTTTCATTTCTGATTTTGTTTATTTGGGTCCTCTCTCTTTGCTTCTTGGTGAGCCTGGCTAGAGGTTCATCAATCTTGTTTATCCTTTCAAAGAACCAGCTCTTGGTTTTGTTGATCTTGAGTATTTTTTTTGGTCTCTATGTCATTCATTTCTGCTCTGATCTTTATTATTTCCTTTCTTCTGCTCATTGTGGGCTTTTCTTGTTGCTCCCTTTCTAATTTTTTGAGTTGTTGAGTTAGATGATCTATTACCATTTTTTCTTGTTTCTTTTGAGGTAGGCCTGTAGAGCTATACATTTCCCTCTCAGGACTGCTTTCATTGTGTCCCATAGGATTTGCAATGTTGTGTTTTTATTGTCATTGGTCTCCAGGATGTTTTTAATTTCTTCTTTGATCTCATTGATAACCCAATCATTGTTTAGTAGCATGCTATTCATTTTCCAAGTGTTTGAATTTTTTGGCATGTTTTTATTGTAGTTTATTTCTAATATTATGCCATTGTGGTCTGAGAAAATGCTTGATATGATTTCAATCTTTATGAATTTGGGGAGACTTTGCTTGTTACCCAATATATGGTCTATTTTTGAGAATGTCCCATGTGCACTTGAGAAGAACGTATATTCCATGACTTTGGGGTGAAATACTCTGATGATGTCAATTAGGTCCATCTGATCTAATGTGTCATTTAGAATTGCTGTTTCTTTGCTGATTTTTTGTCCAGAGGATTTATCCATTGGTGTCAATGGTGTATTGAAGTCCCGTACTATGATTGTATTGATGTCGATCTCTCCCTTGATATCTTCCAGCAGATTTTGTATGTATTTGGGCGCTCCTGCGTTGGGTGCATATACGTTTACCAGAGTTATATCTTCTTGCTGGATTGCTCCCTTTAGTATTATGTAGTGGCCTTCCTTATCTCTTATTAAAGCCTTTACTTTGATGTCTATTTTATCTGATATAAGTATTGCAACCCCAGCTTTTTTCTCATTTCCATTTGCCTGAAAAATGTTTTTCCATCCCTTCATTCTCAGTCTGTGTGAGTCTTTTGCCCTAAGGTGGGTCTCTTGTAGACAGCAAATACATGGGTCATGTTTTCTTATCCATTCAGCTACCCTATGTCTTTTGATTGGTGCATTTAATCCATATATGTTTACTGTTATTATTGATAAGTACCTGTTTGTTCACATATTTTTCCTTAGTGTTTGTGTTTCTTCTTGCCTTTCTATTCTTTTTACAGCAGCGCCTTTAGCATTTCTTGCATTGCTGGTTTGGTAGTGATGAACTCTCTTAGCCCTTTTTTGTCTGTGAAGCTTCTGATTCCACCTTCAATTTTGAATGATAGCCTTGCTGGGTATAGTATTCTTGGATTCAGTCCCTTGTTTTGCATCACTTTGTATATTTCATTCCATTCCCTTCTGGCCTGGTGTGTTTCTGTTGAGAAATCAGTTGATATTCTGATAGGAGATCCCTTGTAGGTAACTTTCTGTTTCTCTCTGGCAGCCTTTAAGATTCTTGCTTTGTCATTGATGTTCGTCAATATAATTATGATGTGTCTTGGTGTAGGTCTTTTGGGGTTCAACTTGTTTGGGACTCTGTGTACTTCTTGGACTTGGATAGTTTTTTTCTTGCCAATATCAGGGAAGTTTTCTGTCATTATTTCTTCAAACAGGTTTTCTATTCCTTGCTTCTCTTCCTCTCCTTCTTTTATCCCTATTATTTGAAGGTTGTTTCGTTTTGTGTTGTCCCAAAGCTCCCTTAGGCTCTCCTCTTGCTTTTTAAGTCTTCTTTCCAGTTGCTGCTGTGTTTGTGTGTTTTTTCCTACCTTGTCTTCTAATTCGCTGATGCGGTCCTCAGCCTCTTCTACTCTACTCTTTAAGCCTTCCATTGTGTTCTTTATTGGAGCTATGTCGTTCTTCATCTCCTCTTGGTTTCTTTTCATGTTGGTGACATTTTCATTCAGCTCCTTATAGTTCTCATTGAGTTGTGTGTATTTGTCATCCATCCGTTTAAACATCCTTATAACGAATACTCTGAATTCTTTCTCTGTTAAGCTGCTACCCTCAAGTTCATTTAACTCCCTTTCTGGTGATTCCTCTTTTTCCTCCCTTTGGGAATTTCCTTTTTTTCTCCCCATGTTTTCCTGTAATGTTTTAATTGTAGATCTGCTTGCTTTGCTACCCAGGTTCTTTTGGGGATGGTGCTACTGGTGTAATCTCTCAGTTCTCCTGGGCTTGGTAATCTAGTGTAGCTCCCTATTTGAGCTACTTGGGTTCTCTTGATGTAGGCCTGCAAGCTTGAGAGGCACAACTGTGGTGTCTAAAAGTCAGCAGCTATGGAGTGTCCCAGTTTTTGCTGTCTTGCACCCTTAGTTGAAATCGCGCGTGTCCAGTGGAAACTCACAGTGGCACCTAGGAACCGTCTGTTGGGAGAGCTCCCAGTGGCTCCCACTAGCATCCTGTGTGTAGATAAGCTCAGGGTGCCTGCCTGTTGTAAATTTGCTTCTGTGGAGGTGTGTTTGCAGGGGCGCAGCTCTGACGCACTTTGAGAGACTCTGGCACTGAAGTTAAACAGCTATGGTGTATGTGGGAAGTTATTCAGGAGAAAGGAGTTCAGAGTTTCTGCTGTGGGGCAGTGTGTCCTTGGCTGTACAGAATCACACTCAGCAGGGGCTCAAAGCAGCTCCCCAGAGGACCCTGTGGATATATGGGCTCAGGGCACATTCCCTTGCTGTGGCTGTGAGTTTGCAGCTCTGGAGTGTGTGCGAACTGGTGGCGCGCCCGCCAGCGCACAGCTGTGAGGCACTTTGAGAGACTCTGGCACTGAAGTTAAACAGCTAGGGTGTATGTGGGAAGTTAATCAGGAAACAGGAATTCAGAGTTTCTGCTGTGGGGCAGCTCGTCCTTGGCTGTACAGAATCACACCCAGCAGGGGCTCAAAGCAGCTCCCCAGAGGACCCTGTGGATATATGGGCTCAGGGTGCCTTCCTTTGCTGTGGCCCTGAGTTTGCCTGCCCTTGATTGTGCGCAAACCGGTGGCGTGTCCACAGGCGCAAAGCTCTGATGCACCCTGGCCCTGAAGTTGCACCGCAGGGGTGTCCCTGGGCAGTTATTTAGGAAGAGGCAGTTCAGAGATTCTACTGCAGGGCCGCACACCGTTGACTGTGCAGAATCACCCCCTCGGGGTCTCTCAGTGGTTCCCAAGCACTGCCTGGGTAGTGGAGTGCCTGGGTGCCTATGGGCTGGGGACTTGGCGAATCCTGAGTTCCGGCACAGGGGAGGGGGAGGTTGTACTTACTGCTTTCAGAAGCGCACTTTTGGAGGTGGAGGTCTCAGGGTTCGCGCATCTGCAGCTGGGGTGGCAGGTCTTCTACCAGAGTGGCTGTAGTGACCAGGTTTGCTTCTGAGACCAGACTGGGTGGTGGTAAGGTTAGGATTCCAGTCTCTAGCAGTTCCATTCTTAAAGATGTCGGGGTCTCTGTGCCACTGGTGTCCTCCCAGGAGTGTTTGCAGCGGCTGCGGGGTTTTGCCAACCAAGACTGCCTGGATTGGAAGCCCCCTGGAAGAACTGCAGGGTCTCACTGTTCCTATTTCACTCACACACACACCCACACACGTCCACACACACCTCTATCACTCCTTCCCTCGATCACACCCTCGCCCTCCCTACCTTCCTGCCAGTCGCCATCTTCCTCTCCTTTCCCAACACCATTTATTGAAGAGACTGTCTTGACTCCATTGTGTGTTCATGCCTCCTTTGTCCAATATTAATTGAGCATAGTGGTTTGGGTTGATATCTAGATTCTCAATTATATTCCATTGGTCTATATGTCTGTTCTTGTGCCAGTACCAGGCTGTTTTGAGAACAGTGGCTTTGTAACACAGCTTGAAATCTGCTATTGAGATCCCTCCTACTTTATTCTTCTTTCTCAGGATTGCTGTGGCTATTTGGGGTCTTTTTTTTTTCTTCTGTCTCTTTTTTTTTTTTTTATTGATTGAGGTATCACATATTTGTCCTCATCCCCCCATTCCCATCCCTCACCCTTCCACACACATTCCCCCACCCCCCTGTTGTCCTTAACCGCTGGATAGGCTCATATGCTTGCACACAAGTCCTTTGGTTGATCTCTCCCCTTTGCCCCCACCCTTCCCTACCCTCCCCCTGAAGCCCGACAGTCTGATCCATGCCTCCTTGTTTCTGGGTCTGTTCTTGTTCATCAGTCTATGTTGTTCATTATTTCCCCTAGATGAGTGAGATCATGTGCTATTAGAAATACACTTATAAGAACCGAAAATGAGACAAGCAATAATGGTTATGGTGACATGCAAATGAATCAGTGTGTAGTGAGTTTCTTTCTGGGTCAACAGTTCTTTTGAGACCCAATTTCAATGTCCAACAGTTCCTTATGTGTACATGTCAGCAATGACATTTCAGTTCTGGATGGTGGACAAATGGTGGTAATGCAGGTCCGACTCTGTCTGGTTTGGTCCTGGGCAACCTGCAGTGATGCACAGCTGTTAACTGCTAGGATGGGAAGGTCACATCAGCATATTCTGTCTCTGGACTGCTTCTCTTCTGTCTTCATGGTTGGAGTAGTCCTGTCGATTCCTCTCTGTTGCTGGAATCCACATGGTCTCGGAGTTGTTTTCTGAAAATATACAAACATATTCTCGACCAAAAGTTAATAATGGAATATTTTCTATAAATTTAACTGGGGATCCTTTTTCATTTTTTGCCCAAATGATTTTCCTCTGGCTTGTTTTGTCACCTTGTGTGTTTTTCATGGGTGTCTTGCTTTTAGCCTTACAATTAATTTTCTAAAGTAAAAATTTTCTAGATGTAATTTACTTACAGGATATTTTTCCTTACATGATATTCCTCTACTATCCCCACCTTTTTTGATTTAAATGTTAGGAGGCTTTTGAAAATTTTATAATGTAGTCTTGATGGCTTTTAAATTTTAATTTTTTGCACTATAATATTACTGTTTTAGGTTCATTACATGGTGCACAATTTTATCATGAGATGAAGTACCAATAAAGATTTTAGTTAACACTTTAGGAACACCTTTTTTTTGTCCAGTACAATTAATTTTTCTAGAATATTCACTTGTTTCAACTAGCCAATTTAAATTTGCCTGAAAACTTGACTACTGTTTTACTATCAAATTTATTACTCTAACAACAATCTTATTTTACCCTGTAAATATTGGTGGAAGGGATTATTTGCCTTCTTGAGTAGGTCCTGAGCATACCTGGTGGTAGGCTGGATTTAGATATCGTAAACCCACTTCCCCACACCATGGGTACAAGACAACTCAAACAATTCTTGTTGGAGTGAGAGGGCAGCTGCTGTCGGCCAAGTCTCTGTCGGTCACCTGGGTCCTGATCTGAGCTGGGCATGGGAAGCACGAAGCAGCCATGGGGGCAGCAGACCTCCCTCAGAAGGGGCTATGATTCAGGCCCCTGCAATGTTGGGGGGGTGAGGGTCTGTGCCCCACCTCTGTTGATCCCCAAATTCTCTCCTGATGGCCCCTCTGCGACTGTGCCTGTCTTAGGTTGTTCCTTCCTTGAGGAATCTTACCCGTCTCTGGCTAACCAGCCATCCTCCGGGGCCAAGCAGGGTGACGTGAGGTTCAGTTTTGTCTCCTTGGTAGCCTATGCCCCCGTGGCCTCCATGCCCATCACTGCCATGGGATCCCCTCGCCTGCTGGCAGGGCCTATTTGGGGTCTTTTTTATTCCAGATGAATTTTTGGAGAGTTCTTTCTAGGTCTGTGAAATATGCCATTGGTATTTTAATGGGGAGTGCATTGAATCTTTAGATTGCTTTGGGTATTATGTACATTTTAATGATGTTGATTCTACCAAACCATAGACATGGCATGTTCTTCCATTTGTTTATGTCTTCCTCTATCTCTTTTTTCATTGTCCTATAGTTTTCCGTGTATAGGTCTTTTACCTCTTTGGTTAAGTTTATTACTAGGTGTCTTAATTTTTTTGGTGCGATGTTAAATGGAATTGCTTTTTTAGTCTCTCTTTTTGTAAGTTCACTATTGGTGTATAGAAATGCCATAGATTTCTTGGCATCAATTTTGTATCCTGCTACATTGCCCAGTTCATTTATTAAGTCTGCTAGTTTTTTGATGGAGTCTTTTGTGTGTTTTTTTTTTATGTACAATATCATGTTATCTGCAAATAAGGACAGCTTTACTTCTTTTCCAATTTGGATGCCTTTTATTTGTTCTTCTTGTCTGATCACAATGGCTCATACTTCCTGTACTATGTCACACAGGAGCGGTGAGAGTGGGCATCCTTGTCTGGTTCCTGTTCTTAGGGGAAATGGTTTTAGTCTTTGCCCTTGAGTATGATGTTTGTAAGGTTCGAGGTGCAGGAAACGGGAGTTGGAGACCACCAAGACATATTAAAAGGGAGGTTTATTCTGCAGTAACTAGCGAGATTCCTTATGGAGGAGGTAGAGAAACCAGGAAAATGTGAGGGGTGAGAAGAAGGGAGGTACCCAACCAGACTGCTGGAAGAGACAGTAACACATGTATGAATGGAGAGTCCTTTTAAAGGAAGGAACAGGAAGGGGTTGGGCCCAGAGCGGAATGGGAAGGGATGGGCCCCAGGGTACTCGGTACGCGCTGATTGGTGGTTCAGTGTCTTGGGGATGTCTCGCCGGCAGACGCCTGTAATGTCATAACTTCACCCACCAGTTGCGGGGAGAGAGGATCTCACGTTCCAGGCTTTTTGTGGTATTATAAAAAAATTGAGAGTCCAGGCAAGGTCAGGGACTGAAGGTCCATTTTCCGTAGCTACTTCCTGCTGAGAGGAGGCATTGTTAGGAGTGTCTATGCGGAGTCTCAAGGATTCTGATGCTAGGTTCTGTCCCACCTTCTGGTTGGTGAACGCCTGCATTCTGTTCTGCAAAAGACTAGTGAAACAGCGCATGAGAAAGGGGGAAAAGAGCAAAATTAAAGGAATAGACACCAGTTGGCCTAATGATGGAAGGCTGGACGAGGAGTGCAGCAGCATAATTTCCCCAAGGAACTGGTTGGTGAAGTCTCGAGAGTGATCCTGTTGAGTCACTTGGGAGGTAAAGGCTGGTCCTGAGGCTGCCACAGTGTCACTTGTCTGGTTTTGCTGCTTTTCTGGGCCTGGAGCTGAAATACAACCTGTAGGTAAAGTTCTTGAGGAGGAAATGAGTCCTCCAACTGGAGGGCTGGTCCTTGGGAGTCTTGTTCGGCTCTTCCTGGCCTGGGCAGAAACCTGTCAGTGTGTTCCCGGAGCAGTTGCCTGAGTAAGGGCAGGTAAAAAGGTGGGGCTCCTTGGTGTAGCCCATATTCCGGTTAGGGCCATGGGCAGAAGGTCCAGCCAGGAGCTGCGAATTTCTAGAGAGAGTTTAGTTAGATGTTCTTTAAGGAGGCTGTTGATCCTCTCGATCTTACCAGATGATTGTGGATGGTAGGGTATGTGAAGTTTCCAGGAGATGCCAAGAGAGGTGCTAACCTGCTGAATGACCCTTGATATAAAAGCTGGACCATTGTCTGATTGTATGGAGGTGGGGAGGCCGAACTTAGGGATTATGTGTGTTATCAAGGTCTCAGCCACAATCTCAGCAGTTTCCTTGTGGGTAGGGAAGGCCTCTACCCACCCTATCAGTGTGTCTATCATGGTAAGCAGATATTTGGTCTTATGGGGAGGCATATGGGTGAAGTCTACTTGCCAGTCCTGCCCTGGGAGGTGTCCCCTCATTTGATGGGTAGGAAAGTTGGGGAGCATTCCTCCCTGGGGTGAGACAGCTGCACACGTGGAGCAGAGCAGGAGGAGCAGGCACTCGTGACTGCCTCTTGCAGAGTGGGTGAGGTGAAGAGGGGTTCGAGGAACCTCCAAAGTGCCAGCAGTCCAGTGTGGAATGACCAGTGGACCTGTTGGGCAATGGCCTTGGGAAGGGCGATCTTGGTATTTATGAAGGCTGCCTTCAGGGTCCGCTCGAGTGTTACTACCACATAGGAGGCTTTCCAATGTCCCTGGGGGTCTAGGCATGGGATTCTACCCACAAAGAGAGTTAAGTCAGGATTAGAGAGAGGAAGATCTGAGAGTCCCTCCCAAGGTTGAGTGAGGGCCTCTTATGACCTTGGGACAGGAGTGCTTTGCCGCTGGTTGGGTGGAGGCAGTAGGAAGGAGAGTGGCTGGGTTCAGGGCTGGGGACTGAGTTAGGGAGATGTCAGGATTCTCAGGGAACAGGAGATGGAGTCCTGCATGCGAGAGGTGGCAAGGAGAGATAAGGATCAGTGTGACAGAAGATCCTGTAGTCTATGGGTGGAGAAGACCTGTAAGGATTGCTGGAGGAAAATCTTCTGGGCCTCCTTGATGAGAACAGCAGCTGCAGCCAGAGCCCAGAGGCAGGGCCGCCATCCCCAAACCGTGGGATCAAGCTGTCTGGACAGGTAGGCTACAGGGGTGAAGGCTGGCCCTAGGGGCTGGGTGAGGACCCTCATAGCTATTCCCTGCCTTTCATCAGTAAATAGTTGGAAAGGCTGAGAGATGTGAGAGAGAGAGAGAGAGAGAGAGAGAGAGAGAGAGAGAGAGAGAGAGAGAGAGAGAGGGAGAGAAAGAGAGAGAGAGAGAGAGAGAGAATAGAAAGGTATCCCAGAGTTAGAAAAAGCTTTGCGAATGAGGGAGGGTGAGGAGAGGGGGGCCTACTGGTATTTCTTTAGTGGCCTGGTATAAGGGCTTAGTTAGGAGAGCAAAGTTTGAGACCCAATGGTGGAAGAATCCTACCAGCAGAGGCCAGAGGTATGCCTCTGAGACCTGTCCAGGGAGGGGCTGCAGAGAAGGAGATCATCTACATACTGGAGAAGAGTGCTGGGTTCTAATGAGCATTGTCAGAGGTCTCTGGGTAAGGCCTGGCCAAACAGATGAGGACTGTCTCTGAACCCCTGGGGCAGGACTGTCCAGGTGAGTGGGTTCTTTTAAAATTCTTGTCAACAGTTATCTTTAGAACTTCTTTCTTTCTTCCTTTAAATATTTCTGAACATGTTGAGCAATTAATGTTTCAATATTGTATGCTATTTAAAATATTTAGAAAAGGCAGGGGGAGGAGGGAACAGGCCTCTCACTGATTGAGTTAAAAACTGACACTTTTTTCCCTAGAGATAAAGATCTGAGGTTTCTGATAAGCCTGTGCCAGCAAGAAAGTTGTTCTCTAGGGAGGGTGGAGAGGGGGAGAGGGCGGGGTGAGAAGGCGCTGAGGCCAGAGCAGTTGTTTTTTGCTGTCAATACCCATGACTGAGATCGTGGAAGGGACAGTGACCCGGAAAAGGAGGGCAAGAAAGAGAAGGTAGCCCCTGTATTGATTAGGAAGGAGATTTGCTTACCCGCTACCTTGAGCATTACCCTGGGCTAGGCGAGGGTGATGGGGGTCGTCAAGTCCTGATATCTTCAGTCTTCAGCCAGTTCCAGCATGGCCAGCAGCAGGTCATGACCTGAAAGGACGGCCCCTCTACGCTGAGACGCAGAGGGCCCGTCACTTTTCCAGGGGCAGTCACTTTTCCAGTGGCCGATTTGACCACACACTGGGCAGGGCTTGGTTGGAGCCTGGGGTTGAGGGCACTGTTTATCCCAGTGACCTTCGTTTCCACACTTGAAGCATTCTCCAGGTGGTGTTCATCCTCTCATTGCACCCCCTCGCCTGATCCCCAGGTTCCAGAAAAACAACTTTCCCTGCAGTCTCCCAGGGTGTCCCCAACTGGGTGATCCTATGTATTGGGCTTAGTAATCAGAAGCAAGGATTTGAAGAGGAAAAAGCTGATGTGTGTGAACAAAGGGGCTGCAGGCAAGTCTGCACAGTCCTCCTTTCCCTCTTACTGATAAGGGTTTAATCTCCAAAATTTACAGGGAACTCATACAACTTAACAAAAGGAAGATAAACAACCCAATAAAAAAAATGAACAGACCTAAATATGTCCTTTTCAAAAGAAGACATAAGGAAGGTCAAGCTGCGAACAGTGGAACACATGACTGTCTATGAGAAGGAAGCCATACCTAGCAGGTTCTACTACAAGAAAGGGAAGTTTGTCTCTCCACCTCCTTACTGGCAGATGAAGGATGGTTCATAACGGAGAGCCAAGAGCTGCTTCCGTTCTGGATGAACAGCACTGGCAAGAGGGCAGGCTGGCAGCGCGGATGGCATGGATACGACAACAAGCTCATGGACATATGAAAGCATGCTCAAAATCACTAATCACTAATCATTTGAGAGATGCATATCAAAATGACAATGCAGTACCATTTCACACTTGTCAGAATGGCTATCATCAACAAACAACAAGTGCTGGCAAGGATGCGGAGAAAAAGGAACCCTCATGCACTGCTGGTGGGAATGCAGAAAAAAATTATTTTTCTCTCTGTCCTTATTTGTTGTTTTCCCTATTCTTTCTGTTTACACCCAGTTAAAATTTCACCCTATTTATATATCTAATTTCCAATCCCCTGCTGCAAGTCCATACACACCTCTCTCTTCTCTATCTTAACTATTCAAAAAATTGCAGACTGGTGCAGCCACTGTGGCGTTTCCTCAAAAAACTAAAAATGGAATTCCCATTTGACCCAGTGATCCCACTTCCAGGAATATATCCCATGAAACCAGAAACAACAATCAGAAAGGATATATGCACCCCTATGTTCATAGCAGCACAATTCACCATAGGTAAGATTTGGAAACAGCCTAAATGCCCATCAGCAGATGAGTGGATTATAAAGCTGTGGTACATCTACACAATGGAATACTATGCTGTGGTAAAATATGTTACCATTTGCAACAGCATTATGCTAAGTGAAATAAGCCAGGCAGAGAAAGATAAATATCACATGATCTCACTCATTATGGAATATAATAAAGAACATAAACTAATTAACAAAAACAGATTCAGAGACAGAGAAACATCAATCAGGCCATTAAACCTCAGAGGGAAGGTAGGGGAGGGTTGCGGTAAGCGGGAGAGATCAACCAAAGGACTTGTATGCATGCATATAAGTGTAACCAATGAACACAGACAACAGGGGTGAAGGCATGAGTGGGGGTGTGGGGGTAGGGTAATGGGGGATAAGGACACATATGTAACACCTTAATAAAGAATTTTAAAAATAAAAAGCTTAAAAACTCCATCAAAAAACTACTAGACTTAATAAATGAATTTGGCAAAGTAGCAGGATGCAAAATTAACACCCAGAAGTCTATGGCTTTTCTATACAACAATAATGAACTCATAGAAAGAGAAATTAAAAAAGCAATCCAATTTACCATTGCAACAAAAAAATTAAGATACCCAGGAATAAACTTAACTAAGGAGATAAAGGACCTTTATTCAAAAAATTTCAGAACGCTGAAAAAAGAGATAGAGGAAGACATGAACAAATGGAAGAATATACCATGTTCATGGATTGGTAGAAACAACATCATTAAAATGTCCATACTACTCAAACCAACTATAAATTCAATGCAATCCCCGTTAAAATACCAATGGCATACTTCAAAGACCTAGAACAAATTCTCCAAGATTTCATCTGGAATTAAAAAAAAAAAAAACAAAACACACAAATAGCTGCAGCAATCTTGAGAAAGAAGAATAATGTTGGAGGGATCACAATATCAGATATCAAGCTATACTACAAAGCCATTGTTCTCAAACCTGCCTGGTACTGGCACAAGAACAGACATAGATCAATGGAACAGAACAGAGAACCCAGAAATCAACACAAGCTATTTTGAGCAATTAATACTTGACAAGGAGGAAAGACCATACAATGGAGTCAAGACAGTCTCTTCAACAAATGGTGTTGGGAAAATTGGACAGATACATGCAAAAAAAATGAAACTAGACCATGAATTTACACCATACACAAAAATAAACTCAAAATGGATAAAGGACTTAAACATAAGATGGGAAACTATAAAAATCTTGGAAGAAGCCATAGGCAGCAAAATAGCAGACATTTGTCATAGCATTATATTTAATGATACAGCTTCTAGGGCAATGGAAACATAGGAAAAAATAAACAAATGGGACTACATCAAAATAAAAAGCTTCTGCACAGCAAAAGAAACCATCAACAAAACAACAAGAAAGCCCATTGCGTGGGAGAACATATCTGCCAATGTTATCTCCGATAAGGTTTAAATCTCCAATATAAGTTTACAGGGAACTTATACAACTTAACAAAAGGAAGATAAACAACCCAATAAAAAATGGGTAAATGACCTAAATAGATACTTTTTGAAAGAGGACATTCAGTAAGCCAAGAGACATATGAAAACATGCTCAAATTCACTAATCATCCGAGAGATGCAAAAGAAAACAACAATGAGGTACCACCTCACACCTGTGAGAACGGCTATCATCAACAAATCAACAAATGACAAGTACTGGCAAGGATGTGGAGAAAAAGGAGCCCTCCATCATTGCTGGTGGGAATACAAACTGCTGCAGCCACTGTGGAGAACAGTATGGCATTTCCTCAAAAAAATTAAAAATGGAACTGCCATTTGACCCAGTAATACCACTTCTAGGAATATATCCCAAGAAAACAGAAACACCAGTCAGAAAGTATATATGCACCCTATGTTCATAGCAGCACAATTCACTATAACTAAGATTTGGAAACAGCCTAAATACTCATCAGCAGATGAGTGAATTAAAAAACTGTGGTACATCTACACAATGGAATACTTCACTGCTATAAAAAAGAAGGAATTCTTACCATTTGCAACATCTATACAATGGGATACTTCACTGCTATAAAAAGGAAGGAATTCTTACCATTTGCAATTGGAGAGAATATGCTAAATGAAATAAGCCAGTCAGTGAAAGAAAAATACCACATGATCTCACTCTTTTATGGAAAATAAAGAACATTATAACCTGATGAACAAAAATAGATACAAAGGCAGAGAAGCATCAAACAGACTGTCAAATGACAGTGGGAAGGCTGTGGAGGGTTGGGGGTCAGGGAGGTAAGAGATCAACCGAAGGACTTGTATGTATGCATATAAGCATAAGCATAACCAATGGATGCAAGACACTGGGAGGGAGATGATTGTGTGTGCCGGGGGGTAGGGGCGGCTGGGGGAAGGTCAATAGGGGGAAAAAAAGGAGACATATGTACTACTATTTGTAATACTTTAAACAATAAAAAAAGAAAATAGCATTCCAGATAAAAAATAAATAAAATAAGTCAGAAAAATAATTAAATATGGAACTGCCATTTGACCCAGTGATCCCACTTCTATGAATTTATCCTAAGAAACCTGAAACACCAATCAGAAAGAATGTATGCACCCCTATGTTCAGAGCAACGCAATTTATAAAATCTAAGATCTAGAAACAACCCAGTGTCCAGCAGTAGATGAGTAGATATAAAGCTGTGGTTCATTTACACTATGAAATACTATGCATCAGTAAAAAGAAGGATCTCTTACCCTTTTAGACAGCATTGGAAGGACCTGGAGAGTATAATACTAAGCTAAATAAGCCAGTCAAAAAGGATATGTATCACATGACCTTACTCATATGTGGAATCTAATGAACAAAATAAACTGATGAACCAAATAAATCCAAAGCACAGAGGCATATAACAGACTGGAACCTCAGAGAGAAGGAGTGGAATGGTGGTAGGGTGAGAAGAGATAAAAAAAAAATTGTATGCATATATGCATAACCCAGGGACACAGACAATAGGATGGTGAAGGCCTGGGGTGAGCAGTAGGGGTAGGCTAGAAGGAGTCAATGGGGGTCGGGGGAAGCAGACACAGGTAATACTTTATACAATACCAATTTAATTTTTAAAAAAAGTGTACACCAAGTTAAAAAAATAATGCATAGTTGGATAAAATGGGGCAAGGAGGACTGTGGCAATGGGAGGCCATGTAATCACAGTAAAGATTTGTTTTGGAGGTTTGCGGTTGTCACAGTGGAGTGAGGGTAGTAAGAATTTTTATAATGTCACAGTTAAATCAGAGAATTGGTAGTCCTGAGGTGTCAAATAGCTTGTTTTTCTGGGAGTTCTGGGATATCACAGTGGAGATTGGAAATAGAATCCCTGGGTGACAAATAAAATACTGATCAGTGGGAACCCTTGGGTGTTACAGGAGAGTATATTCAGTGAAAGTCTGTAAAATGTCCTAGTGAAGTGTGTAGCAGAAGACATGGGGGCGTCACAGTAAGTAGTGTGTATTGGGTGACATGTTGTCATAGTAATATGTGTTTAGTGGGAGACATGTAGTACTTTCAGTGGTGTGTACATACAAGAAGCCATGGGGAGTCACAATAAAGCATGGGATGTGAAAGACCTGGAGTTATCACAAGGCTGTGAGACTATGTGAGACCTGTAGGGTCTAAGTGTTTTCTGTACAGTGAGAAACTACAGGTTTCATGATAGAGTGTGGCTAGTGGGAGATCTGAAGGTGTCACAGTGTAAGGTGAACTGCAGGATCACAGTGTGATCAATGAGGTCTCAAAATGTTTTGGGGGTTTTTGACCTATATGTATCCAAAGGGATATTGTGGGTACCCTTCAGTGTGACAGGGGAGCCTACCCATGAAATCCCTAAATGGATCTTTGTTGGTTGGGGAATGTGGGAGCCGTGGGGTACACAAAGTAGTGTCTTGTATGGGAGACTTTAATGTGCCACAGTGGAGTGGGTACTAATAGATCTCTAGGGTACAGCAATGGTGTTTTTATTTTGGGAGACATAGTGTGTCACATTGTAGTCTGAACATTGGGGACCCTTTGGTGTCACAGTAGAGTGTATACATTAGAGTCCTGAATGTGTCCTAGTGTGTCATATTTGAAAATGGGCAGTGAGAGCCCTTGACTGGCGCAAAGGTGTCAGAGAGTTCAGTGAGCCTGAGGGCATGCGGCAAAGGATTTAGAAAAGACAGACAAATAGAATAAGCTGGGTCTAGGTGGATCTCCTGAGCCTGGCTAAGGCCACAGAGAGGGATACAGACTGCAAGCTGATGCTTTATTTTATAGTCAGAGGTAAACAAGGTAGTGGTCACCATAATTACAATGTTCTTGTGAGTTTCACTTGTTTTGGCAGCACTTGCTGCACCTCCCATAGCCCATTAGCTACCCAGATAGGATCTAGGGGGAATCATAAGGTCAAGCTTAATTATGTTAAGAGGGCTGTGCCCTCTAAGCTAGGACTTGTTTGTGGCTTTGCCAACAGGTCAGTCCAAGGCTTAACCCTATAGCTGCTCCCTACAAGAGATGATTTGTGTAGTGAGACACTGGTGGTATTGTTACAGAAGACCGGAAAAAACCCAAGCCACACTTAGAGAAAGGGAGTTATATTTTATTAAGTGCAGGGCCAGAGGAAAATGTGCCTTTCAAATTCTGCCCCAGCCCCCATGGAGGAAACCTTTTCTATTTATACTTTTCCTAGCTCTTTTGTCTCCCAAATTTGGAATGAGACTTCCGGGCTTTCTGGGAAAGAAGGCCTATGTGCTGAGAAGGGGCCATGAGACCCTATCTCAAGACCTGGCCTGGTGTCAGCACTGACAACTCTGTCTGGGACATAGTCCATGGCCTCTCCTTATTATTTAAGCAAGCAAGTGTTTACAGAAGCCAAATAGCAGGGTTAAAATTTTAAAAAGCAGTTTTTATAAGAGATGGATGCTTAATTCCCCACTGGTTTTATGTACATGAATCAAATCATTGACTCTTTTGGTGAGGGAGTTATATTGACCCCTGAGGACTATAAACTTGATAGAATTAATTCTCTGCTGAATAAAGTCAGTGGGCCTGTTTATAAGATAAGGGCCCAGAATGAGGGCCAGGACTAATCTTTAGAGGGTCCGAAGAGTCCTGGACTCTCTATTTTGCCTGGGCTGTTTTAAGCCAGATGTGATCAAGCCACGTCAGGATCCCATCGACCTTGACTGCTGTGGGGGTGGTCCTTTCCAGGTAGGAGTCAGTCCTTGTGTGGCAAATTTCTTTACCCAAACAGAGTCACCAGGGTGGAAGGATGGACCAGATCAGAAGTTGGTATAGGCAGAGTACCTTGGACATGCTTCTGTACTGCTTTCTGGGTAGACTATAAAGCCTGTAAGAACTTGAGTAAAGATTGGTTATGGATTTAAGCTTTTCTAGATTGGATTTCCATGTAAGCTGGTGAGGTGGGTAGGTAAGGGTTTGGAAGAGTCACTAGAATCTGTAGAGGCCCCACTGGTTTTAGAGCAGCCTCCCAGGCTGCTTCATCTGCAGCCTCATTCCCTCTTGCTTCTGAGGAGTCCCCTTGTCTCACATAGGTGGAGATGGAAAGACTTAATTACATCTGGTAGTGCTAGTTGGCCCATCGTCCTTGATCTGCTCATATCTGTCTAACTGACTAATATATTACCTCAAGGATTCTGGCTCTGAATTCTTTTAGGGAAAATGGACGTTAGTGGGCTCTTCTAGCTACTTCCTGCTGAGGCAGGTCAGAAGTTTCTCTCAGAGCCAAGAGATCTTTGCTGTCTGTTAGAGGGACAATGAGGCCTGGACACAGAAGGAGGTGGGCTTGTAACCTGGCGGAGACAAACTGTAACAAATGGTCTGGTGGAAGGGAAAGAAAACCTTTCAGTTTTAATAACTTATATTAAAATAGAATTTTTCTCCTCAAAATTCCCCCCATGTTTATTAAAAGAGACAAATCAAGACTAATTTATCTATTGTATTTAATTTGGCCTGATTGTTTGCATAAACATAACAAGAATGGTAACTGACTACCTTTGCCAGAATTTCATGATTGAATCTTAATGTGCCCCATAGGGCCAGGAAGCTAAGCCATCGAGCTGCCTTCAGGCCTGCCTGTAGTATCTGCTGAGTTAGTTGAAGTCCTCACCTGTAGTGGCTCTACCCGGGCCCATGCCCTAGGCTTCAAGGCCCATCTCAGCCCTCCTACTTGTCACAGCTCAGAGTGCATGGGAGTCCCGCAGGAATGCAGAGGTGCCCTTATTGCTCCCCTTGTACTCTGACCAACCCCCAGTGATGTAGGGTATGGGCCCGATGCTCCAGCACCAGCCATTTTCAGGGCTACCAAGCAGGATATCAGACTTTCTCTGTGGCATTCTTATTGGCTTCAAGTCTTCAGAGTTCAGGCAGGGCTCTTTAAAATATGATACTCCAGTCAAAGTTCCTGGTTAATAAAACTTCTATTGGAAACCAGTCTTATTGAATTTATGCAAAGAAATGTATTGCCATGAATTATTTATTAAGTATTGCCAAATTTTGGAGGAATTGTATAAGGAGAAAAATATACTGACCTTCCTTAAGATAGAATTTTCCTTGCCAGTCCTTTTTATAAACTTTCCAAAGTAATATTTTCTGAATGTATTATAAAAAAACAGTAACTGTTAGATTTCTTTTATCAGTCCCTCCATAAGTACTTTGGCATAACTATTTACCCTCTGTTTAGAGAGGCAGAATGTAAATTATTTACTCTTCCTGGCTTACTGGCCTGTATTATTTGATTTCCTTTCAACATTTCTCTTCTCCTTCTTATTATATATACAACCTTTATAAATTTTACACTTCCAAATTAGCTTTCAAATCTTTTTCTATGTCCTTTAAAAATGCATAACCATGCCTTAGACCTTCTACTCAGTATTACTTATTCTTGAAACCTCAATCCTTTAATGATTCCTAAAAAATAAACAGCCAGAATTTCTTAGATTAATATTTATGACTTAGACCTTCTGTGATAAAACTAAGAGCAGGTAAAAATATTTATTTTTGACAGACAGAGATTTTTAAAACTTAAACTAGTTGTAACATTAAACATATTATATCTTAAAGTTCCTTTGCTGAATATTTCGCCACCACCCAAGAAGTACCCAATAACCCTGCCCTGCCAGGCTCGAACAATGAGATTTTCTTTAGGTGTATTGGAAGGGTTAAAATGAATAAAACAGGGCAGAGGAAGATCCACTGTGTTTTGCAGAAAGCCCTGAGTCTAGCATAGTCCAGATAAGCAAAAATCAAGGATACCAGCAGAGCGGGTTTCAGCCAGCAAAATCAACAAAAACTTATCTCTCCCTACTCTCCCCACCTACGCGCCCCCCTCCTTTTCTGCATTAACCATTTACTCTGTCCTTAGCAGGGGAAATAAGGCAAGCAGTCTGATATCCTGTATAACCAGGTTTTTTACACTTAAGGAACAGCTGCTCTCCCTCCCAGATTTTCCTTCTTTACTCCAAGGCCCCAGAAGATCTCAAATCCTCCTCCTCCTTCACCACTTCTGATATCTCCAACCATCCCCCTGTCCCCTAGCCTAGGGCTTCTCTAACTCAGGAGGCTGAGAGTGAATTCCACTGCCTCTACCCTTTCTCATACCTGCTCCAGAGCAGTTTTCGTCTCTTTTCCTCCCGCAGAGAAAGACCCACTGTAAATCTATCAGGAAGGGCAGGCAGGTCGCAGTTCTTGGGACCACATGTTTCTCTGTTTGCTAGCAGGGCTGAAAAAGGCAGCCTACAAAGCAGTTAATTATGAATAATCTTAACCCAACAATCCTTTGTTTAAACTTCTCTGAATTGGCAACCTTCACAAATTTTAAACCCTTAAATTAACCCTAGAATTCCAAAATTTTAAACTAATACAGCAAAATTATAAATCAAGGAAAAGCAATTAAAAGTTCTCTACTGTCTTCCCTCTAAAGCAGGGTTTGCACTGTCTTTCACACAGGCTCTCACACTTACATTTATACACCAGACAGTCTGAGTTTTTTACTTCTACCAGATATTTACTCAGAGTTTAAATAGTCTACCTGATTCCTGATTAATTGCCTGAGAAAGTCTTGACTTCTGGGGAGGTGATCAAGCTCCCTCTTCCATTCACTCGGTGTGGGCCTGACTGATAGGGCCCCTACCTTACCGATTTTGTCGACAGCTCCAGAAGTGTCCATCCACTCTCTCCAGATGCCAGCCGGGTCCTAGGCTGAGGTCTGGGAGTTCCCAGAGTCCCCTGGTTCAATTTTGCTAAATCAGCAGAGTGGTGCCTCCCAGAGGCCTGTCCGGCTCCCCCGGGCCCCAAACCCTGTCCACTCACCGGAGGCCAAAAGACCAGCATGTTTGGCCTTCTTCTCGGTCAGGGAACCATTATGTTACAGAAGACTGGAAAAAAAAAAAAAAGACACACTTAGAGAAAGGGAGTTACATTTTATTAAGTGCAAGGCCAGAGAAAAATGTGCCTTTCAAATTCTGGGCCCCCCCACATGGAGGAAACCTTTTCTATTTATACTTTTCCTAGCTCTTTTGTCTCCCAAATTTGGAATGAGACTTCCAGGCCTTCTGGGAAAGAACACCTATGTGCTGAGAAGGGGCCATGAGACCATATCTCAAGGCCTGGCCTGGTGTCAGCACTGACAACTCTGTCTGGGGCATAGTCCACGGCCTCTCTGGAATGGGAGTAGTCTTATTTTCCTTATTATTTAAGCAAGCAAGTGTTTACGGAAGCCAAAATAGCAGGGTTAAAATTTCAAACAGTCATTTTTATATAAGATGGATGCTTCAGTATCACAGTGGAATGTGGTATTGAGAGATCAGCAGATTCACAGAGGAGTGTGAGCAGTGGGAGCTCTAGTGTGTCACAATGGTGTATGGGGTTGGGGAAGGACTAGAATGTAGTAATAGATTGTAATCAGTTGAAGGTCTATGGTGTCAGAGTAGAGTGTGACTTATGGCAAATTGCCAAGAAAAGGTTGGGAACCACTGCCATAGAGTCTGGGACCTCCACCTCCAAGGGTGCATGCTCCCGCAGCAGTAAATTCAACTTTTTCCTCCCCAGCAGCTGAACTCCTGACTCCACAGTCACGCTTTTCCAGCACCATAGTCCTGCTTTTCAAGCATACAGGCTGCCTGAGCCCACCACTCCACATTCGCTAGTGGGTGCCACTGTGGGGCACACTCTTACCCAAACAAGGGCCCACTGCCCTGGCAGTAGAAATTCTGGATTCCCCTTTCCTGGGTACCTCCCTGCAGCCACCTAATTCAGCACCAGGGATCCTCTGGGCGCCTGAGTGTACCGCCACTGGGTGCGCGCAAATCCAACCAAGAACATAAGGCCCCGCCCCCTCGCCCCGCAACGGACTTCCCCACTCCCAGATGTCTGCCCAGAGACACCTCAGTCACATGGCTCCAGCACAAGGGCCCAGGAGTGCATCGCCCTGGCAGTTGGCTCCTGGGTACCCCTTTGAGCCGTCACTGGGCTCGCACATATTCAACCAAGGGCACAGAAGCAAAAACTGAGTTTTCCCACTTCACAGATGCTGACCTCTGGACACCACAGCTGCTCTTTGCCAGTGCACAGGCCTCCTGAGCCCAAGGCCGCAAAGGCAGCTCTTGGGTGCCTCTGTGAGTCACCTCTGGACACACCAAAAAAGCTGCTCTTGGATGCCTCTGTGAGCCCCAGCTGGGCATGCTCTTTTCCAAACAAGGGCTCACTGCCCCAGCAATAGAAACTCTGAATTCCCCCTTTTCCAGATGCCTGCCCACAGACTCCTTGATCACATGACTTCAACACAAGGGCTATGCTGAATGCACTGCCCTGGCAAATGGCTCCCGGGTGCCTCCATGAGCTGCCATGGGGTGTACACAAACCCAACCAAGAACACAAGGCCCCCAGTAGTAGAAATTCAAATTTACCCCACTCATGGCTGCCTACACAGAGATACCTCAGTCACGCAGCTTCAGCATAAGGGCCTCTCTGAGTGTACCACCCTGGCAAACAGCCCTGGGGTACCTCTGTGAGCCACCACTGGGCACACACAAATTCAACCACACTTGCAGCAGCAAAAACTGAGTCTACCCAATTCACAGCTGCTGACCTCCAGACACCACAGTCACTCTTTTTCAGCATGCAGGCCTCCTGAGCCCACTGCCCCAAAGGAGGCTCTGGGTGCCTCTGTGAACCCTTGCGGGGTGCACTTGTATCCAAAAAAGGGTACATAGCCACAGCAATAGAAATTCAGACTTACCCCCCTTCTTGCTGCTTGACCATAGACACCTCAGTCATGAAGCTTCAATGCAAGGGCTTAGGGTGTCGCCCTGTCAAATGGCTCCTGGGTGCCTCTGTGAGCCGCTCCTGGATGTAAGCAAATCCAACTAAGGGCACAAGGCCTCAGCAGCAAAAACTGAGTTTTCCCACTCCACAGCTGCCAATCTCAGGACACCTTAGTCACGCCTTTCCAGAAGGCAGGCCTCCTGAGCCCCACCACCCTGACAGAGGGCTCCTGGATGCCTCTGTGAGCCCCCGCTAGGCACACATGATTTCAACCAAGGGCACAAGGCAGCAAAAATTGGGACATCCCCCTCCCCGGCTGCTGACCTCTGGACACCACAGTTGCACCTTTCCAGCATGCAGACCTACTGAGCCTGCTGCCCCAGTAGGCAGTTCCTGGGTGCCTCCTTGAGCTTCAGCTCAGCATGCTCATATCCAAACAAGGGCACACGGACCCGACAGTAGAAATTTGGACTTCTCCCTTCCTAGCTGCCTACCTACAGACATTAGACACTGCGTTGCATGGTTTCAGCACCACGCAGGCCCCCTTAGGACACTACCCCAGAAGGCAACTCCTGGGTGCCTCTGTGAGCTGCCACTAAGCACACTTGTATCCAACCAAGGGCTCAAGGCCTCGCAGCAGAAACTCAGACTTCCCACTCCTCAGCTGCTGACCTCCAGTCATTGCAGTCACACCTATCCAGTGTGTAGGCCCCCTGAGCCCACTGCCCTGGCAGGCAGTCCCCAGGTGCTTCTCAGAACTGCTGCAAAGCACAAACTTGGCTGCGGGCATCCAGCCCCCACAATAGTGCCACTCTGGCACAAGGGTCTCCTAAGCCCACTGCCCCAGCAAATGGCTCATGGGCGCATCTGTAAACAGCCATTGTGCATGCATATCCAACCAAAGGTGCATATCCCCCAAAGCAGAAACCAGTACTTCTCCCTCCACAGGGCCAGTGGCACACCACAATTGTTCCGATCCAGTGTGTGAGACTCACGAGCTCACACCCCCAGCAGAAGGCACCTGGGCCCCTCTGTGTGCTGCCACTGGGCATGTGCCTCTCCAACCAGGAGCACATGGATCCCTCAGTAGGATCCATGACATCCCTCTCATAGCTGTGTACCTTTGGACAGCTCAGTGAATTACTGAAGACCAGCCTCCCTGGACAAGGTCACATTATTTCAGCCACAGACTCTGAGATTCCCACATCCCCATCTGCAGGATTCTGAACCCCATCATGATTCAGAGAAGGAAATCACTTTGGCCAGAGTCCCACTGCCTCAACCAGAGACTATGAGACACCTGCTCCCCACTGTCATGGGCTCAAGGCCCCTTGTAGTGAGTTGCAGAGTGATGCTAATCCAGGAAGAGTCACACCACACTGGCCAAAATCACACTACCTGAGCCTCAGACCCCTAGACTCCTTCCTCCCAGGCCATGGACTAAGGGAACCCAGAGTGAGATCATACCAGCGAGACCTCAGACAACCTTTTCCACAAGAGTCAGAACCACAATCACATCTAAAACAGTGGACACAACGAAGCTGGGGGTGAGTCACATTGACAAACTGAGACAAGAATTCATCCAGGAATAAGAAACTAATATTCAAGATCCAACTACATCAAGAGAACCCAAATATCTCAAGCAGGTAGTTCCACTAGATCACCAAGCCCAGGAGACCTGAGAGATCACACCTATAGCACTACCACCAAAAAAAAAACAAGATAGCGAAGCAATTGGATCTAAGAAACAAAAATAATTAAAATGTTATAGCAAAAAAAAAATGGGGAGAAAAAAAAATCCCCAAAGGAAAGAAATGGAGGAATCACCAAAAAGGGAATTAAATGAAATGTAGGCAAGCAATATATCAGAAAAAGAATTCAGAGTAATGTTTATAAGGATGCTCAAATGGCTGGATGACAAATACACATAACTCAATGAGAATTATATGGAGTTGAATGAGAATGTCACCAACATGAAAAGGAACCAATGGAAGGCTTAAACAGTAGACTAGAAGAGGCTGAGGACCACATCAGTGAATTAGAAGACAAGGTAGCAAAAAACACACAAACATAGCAGCACCTGGAAAGAAGACTTAAAAAGCAAGAGGAGATCCTAAGGGAGCTTTGAGACAACACAAAATGAAACAACATCTGCATAATAGGGACACCAGAAGGAGAGGAAACTGAGCAAGGAATAGCCTGTTTGAAGAATTAATGACAGAAAACATTCCTGATATTGGCAAGAAAAAAACCACACAAGTCCAAGAAGCCCATAGAGTCTCAAACAAAATGAAACCAAAGCAACTAACACCAAGACACATCATAATTAAATTGGAAAGCATCAACAACAAAGTAAAAATCTTAAAGGCTTCCAGAGAGAGACAGAAAGTTACCTACAAGGGATCTCCCATCAACAGATTTCTCAACAGAAACACACCAGGCCAGAAAGGAATGGAATGAAATATACAAAGTGATGCAAACCAAGGGACTGAATACAAGAATACTATACCTAGCAAGGCTATGATTTAAAATTGAAGGCGGAATCAGGAACTTGACAGACTAAAAAGGGCTAAGAGAGTTTATTACCACCAAGCCAGCAATGCAAGAAATGCTAAAGGGACTGCTGTAAAAATAATAAATGGAAAGGCAAGAAGGAACACAAACATTAAGAATAAAAATGACAACACACAGGTACTTATCAATAATAACATTAAACATAAATGGACTAAATGTTCCTATAAAAAGACATAGGGTTGATGGATGGGAATAAAAAAACATGACCCATTTATATGCTGTCTGCAAGAGACCCACCTCAGAACAAAGGATTCACAGAGACTGATAGTGAACAGGTAGAAAACAATCTTTCAGGAAAATGGAAGTGAGAAAAAATCTGGAGTTGCAATACTTATATCTGACAAAATAAACCTAAAAGTAAAGGCCATAACAAGAGATAAGGAAGGCCACTTCATAATAATAAAGGTAGCAATTCAACAAGAGGATATAACTCTGGTGAACATATACATAAAACAACTTCTGAAAGGTATCAAGGGAGAGATTGATAGCAATACAATCATAGTAGGGGACTTTAATACCCACTGACACCACTGGACGAATCTTCTAAACAAAAATTCAGCAAAGAAACAGCAATCTTAAATGACTCACTAGATCAGATGGACTTAATTAACATCTTCAGAACATTTCACCCCAAAGCAACAGAATATACATTCTTCTCCGGTGCACATGGAACATTATCAAAGATAGACCACATATTAGGACACAGGCAAAGTCTCTTCAAATTCAAGAAGATAGAAATCATAACAAGCATCTTCTCAGACTCAAATGGCATAAAATTAGAAATAAACTACAATAAAAATAATGAAAACAAATCAAATAATTGGAGGCTAAATAGCATGCTATTAAACAATGATTGTGTTACCAAAGAGATCAAAGAAGAAATTAAAGCAACATGTAAACAAATGAAAATGAAAACACAACAATCCAAATTCTATGGGAAACAATGAAAGTAGTACTGAGAGGGAGATTCATAGCTCTACAGGCCTACCTTAAAAAAACAAGAAAAAATGCTAATAAATTATCTAACCTTGCAACATAAAGAACTAGAAAGAGAGGAACAAGAAAAGCCCACAGTAACCACAAGGAAAGAAATAAAAATCAGAGCAGAAATAAATTATGTAGAGACCAAAAGAACAATACATAAGATCAATGAAACCAAGAGCTGGTTCTTTGAAAGGATAAGCAAGATTGATGGACCTCTCGCCAGGCTCACCAAGAAACAAAGAGAGAGGACCCAAATAAACAAAATCAGAAATGAAAGAAGTGAAGTAAAACTGACCCCACAGGTACACAAAGGACTGTAAAAAAAAAAAAATACTATGAACAACTCTACTCCAATTAACAGGTCAACCCCGACGATATGGACACATTCCTAGAAAAATACAAACTTCTGAAACTCAATCAGGAAGATTAAAAAAAACTGAATAGGCCAATAACTACTAATGAAATTGAAACAGTAATCAAAAAGCTTCCAGCAAACAAAAGCCCTGGACCAGATGGCTTCACAGGGGAGTTTTACCAAAAATTCAAAGAATAACTAAAACCAATCCTTCTCAGACAATTTCAAAAAAATTCAAGAGGAGGGCACACTTCCAAACTCTTTCTATGAAGCTAGCATTACCCTATTCCCAAAACTAGATAAAGACACCACAGATAAAGATAATTACAGTCCAATATCCCTCATGGACATAGATGCTAAAATCCTTAACAAAATTCTAGCAAACTGGATCCAGCATTACATTAGAAAGATCACACACCATGACCAAGTGGGATTTTTTCCAGGAATGCAAAGCTGATGCAATATCTGCAAATCAATAAATGTAATGATTCACATAAACAAATTGAGAAACAAAAATCACATAATCATATCAACTGATGCAGAAAAAGCATTGGACAAAATCTAACTCCCTTTTCTGATAAAACAACAACAATGCTCAGCACAGTGGGAATACATCAACATAATAAAGCCTTATGTGACAAACCTACAGACAACATCGTACTCAATGGGCAAAAACTAAAACCATTTCCACTAAGAACAGGAACAAGACAGGGATGCTCACTTGCACCACTCCTGTTCAACATAGTACTGGAAGTGCTAGCCACAGTTATCAGAGAAGAAGAAGAAACAAAGGGCATCCAAACTGGAAAAGAAGTAAAATTGTCAATATTCACAGGTGATATTTCACTGTACATAGAAAACCCGAAAGACTCCATCAAAAATTATTAGATTTAATAAATGAATTCAGCAGTGTAGCAGGATAAAAAATTAACACCAAGAAATCTATGGCATTTCTATACACCAATAGTGAACTTACAGAAAGAGAGACTAAGAATACAATCCCATTTACCATCGCACTAAGAAAATTAATATACCTCAGAATAAACTTAACTAAGGAGGTAAAAGACTCAGAAAACTACATGACGTGGAAAAATAGATAGAGGAAGACATAAGCAGATGGAACACCATACCATGTTCATAAATTGATAGAATCAACATCATTAAAATGTCCATAATACCCAAAGCAATCAATAGATTCAATGCACACCCCATTAAAATACAAATGGTATATTTCACACAACTAGAACAAACTCTCCAAAAATTCATCTGGAATAAAACAAGACCTCGAATAGCTGCAGCAATCCTTAGAAAGAAGAGCAATGTAGTAGGCATCTAAATACCAGATATCAAATTGTATTACAAAGCCACTGTTTTCAAAACAGCCTGGTACTTGAACAAGAACAGACATATAGACCAATGGAATATAATTGAGAATCCAGATATCGACCCAAACCACTATGCTCAATTAACATTTGACAAAGGAGGCATGAACATACAATGAAGTCAAGACAGTCTCTTCAATAAATGGTGTTGGAAAAATTGGACAGATACATGCAAAAATATGAAACTAGACCACCAACTTACACCATACACAAAAATAAACTCAAAATGGATAATGGACTTAAATGTAAGACAGGAAACCATAAAAATATTAGTGGAATCCACAGGGAGCAAAATCTCAGACATATGCCAAAGCAATATCTTCACCGATACAGCTTCTAGGGCAATAGAAACTAACGAGAAAATCAACAAATGGGACTACATCAAAATAAAAAGCTTTGCACAGCAAAAAGAAACCATCAACAAAACAATAAGAAAGCCCACTGCATGGGAGAACATATTTGCCAATGTTATCACCAATAAGGCTTTAATCTCCAACATTTACAGGGAACTCATACAACTTAACAAAAGGAAGATAAATAACCCAATTAAAAAATGGGAAACAGACCTAAATAGATACTTTTCAAAAGAAGACATAAGGAAGGCCAAGAGACATATGGAAACATGTTCAAAGTCACTAATCATCCAAGAAATGTAAATCAAAACAACAATGAGGTACCATCAGAATGACTGTCATCAACAAATCAACAAATGACAAGTGCTGGCGAGGATGTAGAGTAAAAGGAACCCTCATGCACTGCTGGTAGGAATGCAGACTGGTGCAGCCACTGTGGAGAACACTATGGAGTTTTCTCAAACAACTAAAAATGTAACTCCCATTTGACCTGGTGATCCTGCTTTTAGGAATATATCCCAAAAGACTAGAAACACCAATCAGAAAGGATATATGCACCCCTATGTTCATAGCAGCACAATGGGGGATCACAGTGGATTTTGAGCATATGTACCCCATGGTGTCAAAATGGATGTGGCTAGTATGGTATATGGTGTGTCACACTAGACTGTAGGTAGTGGGAGTACAGAAGGTGTCATAGTGGTGTGAAAACTTGGAATACTAGATGTCATTACGGGTTGTGCACTGTGAGGGCCCTGGGAGACAGAATACAATGTCTGCAGTTGGAGCCAGTGTTTCAAAACATTGTTTTGGCAATGTGACTCCTTATGATGTCATAGCGATGTGAGGACAGTGTAATCCAGAAATATCAGAGAAGAGTGTGGGTTGCAAAAGCCCTGTAGTGTCCTTGTGGAGATTGGCAATGTGACCCTTGAGGTGTCAAAGTACATTTTGGACAATGGGAATGCTTGGCATCTACTAAAGTATAACTGGCTAAAGTTTGTATGATGTTCCAGTGGAGTTTACACAATGGGATCCTTGGGGTGTCAAAGGGAATTGTATGTAAAGGGATCCAAGTGGTTTACCATGGTGTATGAGCAGTGGGAGTTTTATGGAGTCACAGTAAAGTGAGTACCATGTTAGCCACGAGGTGTACTTTGAAAACCCTCAGGAGTCTAAGTAGAGTGTAGGGACTGGAATCCGTGGGGAGTCACAAGAGATTGTGTGCAGTGAAAGGCCTGGTGTTGTAACAGTGAATTTTAGGTTGTTGGACCCTAAGTGTCACATATATTATGCAATAAGAAGTCCTCTTGTATCACAGTTAGTGTGGACAATAGGATACCTGGAGTGTTACTGTGTGCATTTGGAGCCCTGAGTGTCAATGTGGACTGTGGGCTGTAGGAACTTTGAGGAGTTAGAGTGAGACAAGGATAGTCAGAGCCCAGGGATTCACAATGGTGAGTAGGCAGTGGCAATCCTGATGTTGTTACAGTTGAGTGAAGACAATGATAGGCCTGAGTTGTCAAAGTCAAGTGTGTGCCTCAGAACTCTTGGGCGAAACAGTGGAGATTAGAAGTGGGTGTTCTTGAATCTCAAAATGAATTCTGAAAAGTGGGCACTCTTAGTGTCACAGTAAGTTGTAACCAGTAAATTGTAACTGAACACGTGTCAGTGGAGTGTGGCAGTGTGAGCCCTGAGGTATCAAAGGGGTTTCTGGGCAGTGTGAAACTACAGTCCTTACCATAGACTCAGTCCAGTGGGAGGTCTAAGGTGTCAAACTATAATGTGAGCAGTGGGTATTATATGGTGTCAAATGGAAAGTTGGCAGTGAAGTCCCTGCAGTGTCACACTGAAGTGTGAACCATGGAATGTTAGAAAATTACAGTGGAGTGTGCCTAATATGATTTTGGGGTGTTAAAGTGGGGTGGAAGAGTGGGACCATAATATATTACATAGAAGTATGTGCCGTGGGACCCCTTGGATGTCTCTGTGATGTATGGGCCTTGGAAGCCCTAAAGAGACACAGGTGAATGTGGGAAGTGCAAGCCTTGGGGAGTCAGATTTAAGTGCGTACAGTGGGAGCCCTGGTCTTGTCACAGTGTATTTTAGACTCGTGGATCCCTGTTGTGTCAAGTGGATTGTGCAAGTTAGACTTCTGTTGTATCACAGTGGAGTTTGAGCAGTGGGATACCTGGGCTGTTGAAGTAGGTGGCACTTAAGCCCTAAGTGTCAATGTGGGTAGTGGTTTTGGCAGACCTTGGAAGCCAGAGTGGAAGAGCCCAGAAGTTCACAGTTGTATTTGGTTATGGGAGTCTTTCTGGTGTCAAAGTGGAATGAGGCCCTGAGTTATAATATTAGAGTATGGGCCTGGATGCTCTGGGAAGTCATAGTGAAGAGTGGAAATGGGAGTCCTTGGGATTCAAAGTGAATTCTGGACATTGGAAAAACTTGGGGTCACTGTAGAGTGTAAATAGTTGGAGTCATGAATGTGTTTCAGTTGAGAGATGCTGTATAAACTGTGGGGGTTGAAAGTGTTTATTCGGCAGTGGAAACTACAGGTTTTACTGAAGAGTGTAGCCAGTGGAAAGTTTGTAAGCGTCACAATGGAATTTGGGCTATGTGAGTAATGAGTAATGAGTTGTTCCAGTGGAGTATACACAATGGGATCCCTGAGGTGTCCAAGTGGAATGTTGGTAGTGAATTAGAGGGGTTCAAAAATACGTGTGTTGTATGGGATTCCTTATGTTGCAATAGTGGAGGGAGGACTGTTGCAACCCTGAGGTTTTAAAGTAAAGTTCAGGCCTGGGATCTCTGAAATGAAAGAGTGGATATTGGAAGAGGGAATCCTGGGTTCTAAAAGTGGATTAAGAACTGTGAGTACTGAGGAGAGACTAAATGGCAGCAGAATAGATGGATGTGTCCCGAGCCTTGTCCCAGAGCAAATAGAATGAGCAGCTGAAATAAATAACATCCAACCTGAATTGGTGAAGGAGACTCAGCTGGTAAGTCAGTTTGCAGCCGGGAAGGGTAGAGGATCCCTGGAGAAAGGTAAAATCAAGGATCTGGGCAGGAGAGTCTGCCAGACCTCTGAGCCAAGAGCGTCAGAGGGAATCCACACAACACCAAGCTGTGTCCCTGAGGACAGGCACAGTGTCTGACTGTGGATAGAAGGTCCACATGATGGCAGGGGATTCTAGATCTGGGTCCACAGTCACGAAAGGCTGAACCCAGAGAGGGCAGCCTGAAGGGCTGAGTAAACCATGCAGTGCCAGCAGGAGAAGACAACGCAGAGGCACAGTCTTTCCCCTCTCTGTGGACTGTGCCTTTCTTCACTGAACAAAGGACCTTTCTGATACAGACACCCATGGCTGAGGTGCGGGAGAAGGTGCGGACTTGTGGAATCTGGGGACTTGGACAACCAATACAGCCACACCCAGATTCCACCCTGAATAGTACAAAGGATTTTTTTTAAAAATCTAAATAGTCCCTGAGAGTCCAAAGGGACTGGCCTAAAGAGAGACCTTCAGTCCCAGCAACAGGAACCTGAAAAACAGTACAGTACAGAAGACTGAAATCTTAAACCAGCCAAAGGAACAACACTTCACTTTTTTATTTTTTTAATATTTTTATTATTATTTTGTTATCTCTTTTTTCTTCTTTTTTTCTTTGTTTTCCTATTTTTGTTTGTTGCTTTATTTTCTATTTCTTTTTGCATTATTTTTCCATCACTATTTTATTTTATTTTTATTTGCTATTTTTTATTTTTTATACTATTTTTGAAATCAAATTTTTTTGTAAATTTATTATTATTATTTTCTTCTCCTTCCCTTTCTTCTTATCCACCCATTCCCTCTCTACTTTCTCTATACTGAATTGAGTTCCTCACCATATTCATCCAATTTTTAACCTTATTTTCTGTATATAAGCTCAGCCTCTACAGATTCTGCCCCCACCCTCTTTGCTGGGTGTTTGGTGTTTGTATTTTTTTGGTTTATCTATTGGTTCTGTGGTGTTTCCCCCCATATATATAGTCTCCTTTTTATTTCTTTATCATTTCTCTCTTATCTTTTTCTCTCTCTTTGATATCGTTTATGCTCTCTTTTCTCTCTCCTAATTCTCTTTTCTCAGGTGGTCACTTATATTGAGGTTATTGGTATTGTGAGTATATTCATGCTTTGTTTCCTTTGTGTTGTGTCTTGTAGAGGTGAATTTTATCCTGTCTGGCCAGGTGCTAGAGAGCGAGCCACATAACCAGACACCTGGAGAGGAAACTCCATCCACAAACAGGTCAATGACACCCCAGACCAAACTACAGAGGCAGGAAGAAAGCAGCAGTGAGGGAGAGAGGGAGCAAGAGAGGAGTGTGTGATCATGTGAGATGTGAGTGAGTGAGGCACAGTTAGATCCTGCAGGACCATCGGGGTCAGGCTAACCAGGCTTGCCTAAGTAGGCAGCCTCTGCTACCATTGTAAAGAATACTGGGAGGCCAGCTCATCCTCAGAGGCCTAGCCTTTTTGAAGGGGAGAGCTGCTATAACTGGGATCCCAGCCTCACTTCCACCCAGGGTTCCCTCAGATAACACCTTGGACTCTACAGCCACCCCTGCCAGGGACCTGCTACCTTGGCTGTGGTCCCACAGTCAACAAGTGTTCACCCACCCTAGGTGTAGGCTCCTGTGAGTTCTGAAGCATGCTCCCCTCTGACCGGCCCAATGCTTTAGCCCAGGGTACTAAAACCACGTGAATAGCAGACACATGGGCAGCCCATTTTTGTCCAAGGAGCAGCAGCCCCCTGAGCAGCCCACCCCTGTACAAGAAGCAGAAGCCGCACTCAGCCCGCTCCCCCCGCCCCCGCTCCCACTGAGGATCAGCAGCCTTGTGATCAGCCCACCTCTGTCCAAGGAACAGCAGCTGTGTGAGCAGCCTCACCTACCATATAATTACATTCCATATAATTACACCCAAGCAACCTGATTATCCACACCATAATATGACAAACCAACATCCCACAGCATACACACCACTATGAAACCATCAGGTATTCACTGCACATGCACCAGTCTATACCACAATTTTACCACTGCCCACCCTCCACAGGCTACCATAGACCACAGTACATTGTAACATCTTCAGACCTTCCACTGGAGACATACTATGTGACAACTGTATATGTTCTCTGATCACAGAAAACTTTGACACCCAAGAGTCATATTGACTCAATGCATGGGGACAACTTCAGGACTTCTGTGGCACCCATTCCACTGTGCCACTTCAGGGCTCCCACTGCCAAGTCTACAGTGTGCATCTCCCAAAATGAACACACCAATTCTATACCCTAGAGACCTATAAATACCTACTACAATGTGACACTTTCTGACTTCCAATGCATGACATCCTTCTACCAATACATATCCACCTAGGGTTTCTAATGCCAGTGGTCTTGATCCGGCATCTAGAAGGGTTCAGCAATCTGGAGAATGGGTTGTGCATAAATTAATCAAGAGTCCAGAGTTCAGGTGTTTGGCCAAGAGGAGGCAATAACATGTAGATTGAGATGCCCTCAGCTGTCTGGCAGCAAGCAATCATCCTTTTCAGGTTTGGGGAAATTCCTTTAGCCATTCACAACAGGCAATAACATAAGTGACTCAGCCCTTGTTGAGTCCCCAAATTTCATCAACATTTTGATGCAACTCTTGCAATTATGACATGCTGGAATTGGCTTCTGGCAGGTTTTCATGTCATAGACTCCATTGTCACATTGCATGGCACATATTACATACATTCCACTGGATATGTCTGGGTCACAAACCTCCCCAAATGTTTTGTCACCCGAATGATTACACTCCACTCATTGCACTGTAACACCACTGTTATTGTGCAGGTCACTTACACTTTGACACCTTCATTCCTCCAACTGGCCATACTCTATGATGAAACCTGTAGTTTCCTACTATCCAGAAAAGACTTTGACACCACAGGTTTCTCACAGCATCACGCCACCATGATTACTCCCAGTTTTTTACATCCTACTATTTATTGTGACTCCCCATAGTTCCTACTGTGCACATACCACTTAAATACTACATGTGTCCACTAATCACATTTTTCTGTGACAAAATATGTCACATCATATCTTCTGTGTACTGTGACAGTATGAGTTCCACCACACACTCCATAGAGTTACCTCCAACAATCCCATTATCCATACTCCACTATGACATTCCAACATTCCCACAACCCACACAACATGATGAAAATGTCAGACGTTTACAGCAATACTTCACTATGACAACCAAGTGATCTCTCTGCCCACATTTCTCTATTACAAGAGTTTTCACAGGCCACACAATAAACTGTGTCACTTTTAGACTTCTCACTGGCCACATTCTACAGTGAAACTTGTCCAGGGAAGATTTTGACATGCTGTGGGGTACACAGCCACACTACACTAGGACACATTAAGGACTTCATTGAATACACTGTATTGTGACATCCAATGGTTCAAATGATAATAATCTAATTTTTTTTTACTCAAGAGCTCTACTTCCTATCTCCACTGTGACATCCCATATCTTGCAAAAACACAAGGTATTTGACACGTCAGGGCTACCACTCTTCTGACTTAACTGTGACACCACAAAATCTCCCACCTCCCATACTCCACTGTGACAATACCCAGTCTCCAAAACACTCTTTACCATGACTATCTTGGTGTCCACTGCAACATTCCTTTTTGCTCCACTGGATTGAACTGTGCATTTTTCAATGTTACAAGGTGTGTATCATGAGATGAAAAAAAAAATTGCACTATCCATACTGCACTGCATTCAGGGACCCTGGCAAGATATTCATTTGTGAACAACTTGCCTCCCACTGTAGAACTCCAACTTTAATAGCCCTTAACAACACTGATCCATTTAAGGATTATAGGGCCTACACTCCACTGTGACACTGCATGGCATCTACAGTATACATGCCTTGGTGATACCCATGGTTTGCTGTCCCCTAACATACATAAAACCTCAGTGATCATACTGCCCACATTCCACTGAGACACCAATGTTGTTCCACAGGTCACATTACATTCTGAAATATTCAGATCTCCCATTGGCTTGTAGTTTCTCACTGACCAGAAAGCACTTAGCCTACATTGGCATCAAGCAGCCTCACTCCACTGTGACAACTGAAGGACTCCTACATCCCAATCTTATTGTGACTGCCATGGCACCTACTACACACATCACTGTGAATAGTCCATGCTTCCTACTATGCCCTATTTTCTGTTATAGCACATGTCACTTTATACCCACCATTTACTGTGACACCACATCTTCCACTATGCTCTCTAAATAGTTAAAACCTGATGATACCTTCATTGATATTCCATTATGACACTCTAACATTCCCACAGCCAAAATGACACTGTAAAACCAAAAGGCATTCACTTACCAGGCTTCATTTTGACAACCCAATGGCCCACCCTTAACTTGACACCCCAGGTTTCCACAGCCCATATTACACCTTCAGAACTTTTACTGGCCACATTCTACATTGAAACCTGTAGTTTCCCACATCACAGAGAGGACTTTAACATGTCAGGGCACTCACTGAAACACTCCACGAAGAGACAATCAGGATTCCCAATGGTTACACTGTACTATAGTGACCAAGTGTTCCCTTTGTGCAGAATCAACTATAACATACGAGGACTTGCATTTCAATATCCTCTGTGACATCACAGAGCTTTGTGGCCCATACTTTATTTGATAACATAGGTTGACAATTCTCTTCTCCAACTGTGACAACCCAAGGACTCTTACCATTGTGAACTACTGGGCTGCAACTTCCCATATTATACTCTGTCTGATGCCAGGCTTCAAAACCCACAGTGACATCTAAGACTCTCACTTCCCCACATAATCTGACAAATTCAGGATTCCACTATCTACACTTCAGTGTGACACAAAATAAATCATCACACCCAAATCTACTTTGACACCCTTGGGTACATACAGATCAAAATTAACTATGACCCACAATTGTCTCTTAGTACCCATACTCCAATAAGATAATGAAGGATTCTAAGTGTCTTCACTTCTCTCTGAAACTTTCAGGTGTCCTACAACCCATATTCCATTGTGAAACATTGGGCTCTCATGGCCCACATTCCACTGGGACTATCCACCCCTCACTCCACTGTAAACCCCAAAGTTCAAACACCCCACTATCTATGGAGACAACCCAGGACTTCCATGAACACTGTAACACTGCAATGCCCACACCCTACTATTAAACTGCTGGTGCTCTCAGCCAGCTTTCCACTGTGACACTCAAAGTATCCCATTGCCAACAGTGCACTGTGATACCCCAGTACTCTCACTGCCACAATAACCTTACCACAATACCCTCGCTCCCACTCCCCATTCTCCAATTTTATACAGAATTTCTCATGAGATGAACAAACCCATAAGTTCTTACTGTCCTTACTCCACTGTGACACTTAATGGGCTCTTGCTGCCCATATTTCACAGTGAAACCTTAGGATATACTGCTGGCCACATTATAAAGTGAAACCTGTAGTTTCCCATTCTCCAGTTAACACCTCATGCCTTTCTACAGTGACAATTCCAAGCCTCCCACTACCCAAACTCGACTGTGACCTCCAAGTGTTCTCACTGTCCAAATGTACTTTGACACTCCTGGGTCAGTTTGCCTACCTCCACTGGGATATTTAAGTAATCGACAGTCCATATGCATCTATGACACATTAGAGCTACCACTGTCCTCAACACACTGTGACGCCATATGGAAACCTATTGATAAAACGTCATTTTAGACCCCTGGAGTGTGAGCAGTAGGAGACCTAGGGTATCACACTAGCCACATAAGCCACAGTGACACCTGGGGATTCTACTTCTTACTGTTGACACCTTTTGGACTTCCAATCCTCAACTTTATTATGACACAGCACAAATACCACTAAATGAATAAACTTTTGAAACCATAGCTCACATACTGCAAAACCCACTGTTACCCCAAAACGTCTCTTAATGCCCATATTCCACAGTGATGTGCTTGAGTATTCAGCGTCCTCACTCCACTCTGACACATTCAGGTGCATCAATGCCCACGTTCCATTGTGAAAGCCTGTTTTCACTGTCCACATTCAAAGATGACACTCCAAGACACCTCTTGCCCGCACTCAACTGGTTTCTCCAGTTTCCAGCTTGCCACAATGTACCCTGAATATCAAGGGATTCCATGGAAAACACATTTCAGGGAACACATTAATAACATAGGGCTTCTACAGCCCTCATTCCACTCTTACACTCCAGCATTCCCACTGCCTACCCACTAATGTTAGAGCCCATAACTCCCACCAGACATGAAAGAGCCCAGCACCTAAAGGATCCCATTACCCACACACAAATGTGTCACCTTCAGATTTTACATTGACCACACACCACTCTGACACCCTATGGATCTTCTGATTTGCCGTAAGTCACACTCTAGTTGGACCCCCCAAAACCCCACTGCCCACAACCCAATACTACATTCTAATGTCATCTCTTTGCACACAGCATTGTGGTACACTAAGTCTCCCATTGTGGGAGAAGTACACCTTCCTATGGTGAACCCTTCTCCCTGTGGGCATACCCTTCTTCCTTTGGTAGAAACACACCTTTCTGGGGGTGGGGGGATCACACTTTCCTATGAGGGAACCCTTCCTCCTGTAGGGGAAGTACACCTTACTATGAGGGAACACATCTTCCTGAGGGGGAAATGCATCTTCCTTTGGGTAAAACACACCTTCCTGTGCAAGAACCCATCTTTCTGTGGGGGAAATGCAACTTCCCATGGGGAAAAGCACCTTACTGTGTGAAAATCCTTCTTCCTGTGGGAAACACACACCTACCTGTGGAGGAAATGCACCTTCCTGTGAGAAAAAACACTTTCCTGTAGGGAAAATACACTTTCCTTTGGGGACGTCCACCTTCCTGTGGGAAAAATATCTTCCTGTGCGGAAATGTATATTCTGATGACAGAAAGGCACCTTCCTGTAAAGAAATCCTCTTCCTGTGGGCAAACACATCTTCCGCTGGGGGAACCCTTCTTCCTTTGGGGAAAACGAATCTTCCTGTGTGAGTACCTATATTCCTGTGGTGGGAACACACCTTCCTGTGGGGTGAACGCACCTTTGTGTGAGGGAACACATTGTCCTGTGTGGTAAACATACCTTTTTGTGGCAGAACACATCTTTCTGTGGTGAAACGTATCTTCCTGTGGGTAAACACACTTTCTTGTGAGAGAAAACCGCTTCCTGTGGGGGAACACATATTTCTGTGGGAAAATACTTCTTCCTTTGGAGGAAATGCACCATCCTGTGTGGGAACTGATCTTCCTGTCCCTAAGAAGAGGAACGAGATAGGGATGCCCACTTTAACCACTCCTGTTCAATATAATACTAGAAATCTTAGCCATGGCAATGAGACAAGAAGAACAAATAAATTGAAAAGCAGGAAGTATATGGTCATTATTCACAGAAGACATGACATTGTACATAGAAAACTGTTAAATTTAATAAATAAATTTAGCTACATACAATCCCACTGCTGGTGGGAATGCAGACTGAATTCCCTGTGGGGCAACCACTATGGAAAACAGTATGGAGTTTCCTCAAAAAATAAAAAATGGAACTGTCATTTGACCCTGTGATCCCACTTCTAGGAATACATCCTAAGAAATCAGAATTACCAATCAGAAAAAAATATATGCAGCACAATTTTCAATACCTAAGATTTGGAAACAGCCTAAATGCCCATAGGTTGATGAATAGATTAAAAAACTGTGGTACATATACACATGGAATACTATCAGCTATAAAAATAAAGAACTCTTATCATTTGCAAGAGCATATATGGACCTGTAGAGCATTGTGCTAAGTGAAATAAGCCAATCAGAGAAAGATAAATATAACAGGATTTCACTCATTTGTGTAATATAATGAACAGCTAAATGGATCCAAAAATAGAGGCATAGAAGCATGGAACAGACTATCAAATATCAGGGGGATAGCAAAGGAGGGTAGGATGTGGGAAGAGATCAATCAATTAACTTGTACATTTATGAGTAACCCATGGACACAAATAATAGGTTGTTTAAGGCCTGGGTTGGGGAGTGGTGGTGGGTTGGTAGAGGTCAATTGATTTAGGAAAGTTTCTTCTCATGGGTGTCATCAAGGGATGTATGCTGTGAGAGCCCTGCAGTTTCACAGTGGAGTATAGGTCATGTAATCCCCAAACTGATGAGTTGGTAGAGGGATAAGAGAGCTACTGAGTTAACAAAGAGTTGTTTTGCAGGGTAGGGCTGGTTGTGTCATTGGTATGTAAGGACTGAAAGAGTTTTAGGGTTTAGCTGTGGTGTGTTCATCTCAAGAGAATGAGTTTTGGGAGTCCTGGAGTGGCACAGTGGAATGTGTGCTGTACTATTACATGGAAAGTGAGTTTTGGGAGCCTAGTAAATTCACAGAGGTATACAGCCTGTGGGAGACTTAGTGTGCCACAATGGGATGTGAAATGTAGAAGCCTTAGAATGTCAAACTGGCCTGAGAAAAGTGGAGGTTCTGGGGTGTAACCGTGGAGGGTTGATAGTGGGACCCTTGGGGTGACACAGAAGTGTGTTCAGTGGGAGTCATAAAGTGTCACAGTTGAGTAGCCAGTGCAAGTATTGAAGGTTTAACAGTTCTTGTGTATGTGTGGTGGTAACTCTGGGTGGTCACATGAAGTGTGGGTGTTGGGAATGCTTTATCTCATGGGACTTTAGGTGTCACATTGGAAAATATGCACTATGATTCCCAGAGCAGCACAGTGCACACTCTACTTTTACAATTCATGGCTACCACTCTCTTCACTCCACTTTGATACCATAAACTCTCCCATGACCAAACACAATTGTGAAACACTGGGTTCCTGTGTGGGAACACTTCTTCCTTTGGGGGAAACACACCTTCCTATGGGGGAACATATCTTTATGTGGGGAAATTCACGTTCCTGTGGGGGAACCTAAACTTTCTGTTGGGGGAACACATCTTCCTGTGGGAAAATACCCCTACTTGTGGGAAATCAACACCTTCCTGTGGGGAAACCATTCTTTCTTTGGGGGAAGGCACCTTCCTGTGTGGGATCCATTCTTCCATTGGGGGTATACATTTCATGTTGGAGAAATGCACCTTCTGATAGGGGGATGCACCTTCCTGTAGCACAACACTTCTTCCTGTGGTGGAACCGTTTTTCCTGTGGTTGAAATGGACCTTTCTGTGTGGGAAATGGACCTTCCTATTGGGAAACACATGTTCCTTTGGGGGAAACACACTCTTCTGTGGGGGCTACTCACCTTCCTGTGCAGCAATCCTTCTTTCTGTGAAGGCTACTCACCTTCCTGTGCAGCAATCCTTCTTGTTGTGGGGGAAAGTCACTTTCATGTGCAAGAAACACACCTTCCTGTTCAGGAATGCATCTTCCTGTGGGAGAACTCTTCCTGTGATGGAAGTGCACCTTTCTGTGGGTGAAATTTATCTTCCTGTTGAGGAAACACATCTTCCTGTGTGGGAATCATTCTTTCTGTCAGGCAAAAGGAACTTTTTGTGTGGAAATGCACCTTCCAGTAGGGAAATGCAGCTTCCTGTGGGGAAAACACACCTTTCTGTGAGGGAACAATCTTTCTGCTGGGGAAGACAACTTCCTTATTGGGAATGATCTTCCTATGGTGAAATGCACCATCCTGTGGGGAAACACACCTTGCTGTGCAGGAATTCTTTTCATATGAGTGAACACATCTTTCCTTTTTTATTTCAAGTATTACATAGTAGTACATATGTCCATTCTTCTCCCCCCATTCACCTTCCCCAAGCCTCAGCTACCCCCCAGAATATGGCCTCCCCCCCTCCCAGTGTCTTGCATCCATTGGTTATGCTTATATGCACTCATACCAGTCCTTTGGTTGAGCTCTTACACCCTCTCCTCCCCTCCCCAAGTCTTCCCACTGTAATTTAACAGTGTGTTCGATGCTTCTTTCTCTCTGTATCTATCTTTTTATATATCAGGTTATAATGTTCTTTATTATCCATAAATCAGTGAGATCATGTGGTATTTTTATTTCACTGACTGGCTTCTTTCACTTAGCATAATGCTCTTCACTTCCATCCATGCTGCTGCAAATGGTAAGAATTCCTTCTTTTTTATAGCAGCCTAGTATTCCATTGTGTAGATGTACCATAGTTTACTAATCTATTCATCTGCTGGTGGGCACTTAGGATGTTTCCAAATCTTAGTTATTGTAAATTGTGCAGCTATGAACATAGAGGTGCATATATCCTTTCTGATTAATGTTTCTGTTTTCTTAGAATATATTCCTAGAAGTGGTATTACTGGGTCAAATGGCAGTTCCATTTTTAAATTTTTGAGGAAATTCCATACTGTTTTCCACAATGGCTGCACCAGTCTGCATTCCCACCAGCAGTGAAGGAGGGTTCCTTTTTCTCTGCATCCTCTCTAGCACTTGTCGTTTGTTGATTTGTTAATCATAGCCATCCTGAGAGGTGTGAGGTGATACCTCATTGTTATTTTGATTTGCATCTCTCAGATGATTAGTTACTTTGAGCATGTTTTCATATGTCTCTTAGCTTTCTGAATGCCCTCTTTTGAAAAGTGCCTATTTAGATCCTTTGCCCATTATTTGATTGGATTGTTTTTCTTCCTTTTGTTAAGCTGTATTTTAGCATCTATGTTCCCTGTAAATGTTGGAGATTAAACCCTTATCAGAGATAACATGGCAAATATGTTCTCCCATGCAGTGGGCTTTCTGGTTGTTTTGTTGATGGTTTCTTTTGCTGTGCAGAAGCTTTTTATTTTTATGTAGTCCCATTTTTTTTTATTTCCTCCTTTGTCTCTCTTGCCCTAGAATCTGTGTCTGTGTTGGAGACCGGGTGTAAGCTGACAGAGTCTTTGCACCCAAAGGGACTGATAAGATCAGTGTCCCCTGCCAACACAGTGTCCCCTGACTTGTTTTGATGGCACTTTCCTATTGTCAGCAGAATGAGAGCGACCTTTCATAGCTTATCAGAAGTCTGTAAATATTTACCGAGAATTTGGCTTCCTGCTTTATCTCCAAGTTTGGGAGGAACCGAGAGTACATTCCTCTTAACTGACCTGCCATTCAGTGTTTGTGTATAAAAGGCATTATGCAGTTAATAAAGTTGCTGCAGTCTGTCGATGGCTTGCAGTCCTCCCGATCCCGCTTTCCTGTCTTTCTTTTTTTCTCAATTCCCACCTCCCTACCTCAGTCCGGTTCACCTGTCAGGCTAGCCCTGACAATTGGCACCCGAACAGGGACCTGAGGACTTGGGAAGCACACGGTGAGGAACTCCTCAAGGTAAAGACTGCACTCTGAATATTAAGGTAAGTGAGGATAAACGTCTTGATAGTTGGGAGTAAAGCATGGGACAATTAGAGTCTAGAGAAAATGCCCTCTATGGGCACATGTTGAAGTCTATGCTCAACAGTAGGGGAACCAAGGTTAGTGAAAGCAAGTAGAAAAATTTTTGAAATTCATTCAGGAAGTTTGCCCTTGGTTTCCTGAGGAAGGGATTGTTAATTTAGAGACATGGCAGAAAGTTGGAGAACGAATGCACAATCATTATGAAGCCCTTGGGCCAAGTAAGACCCCGTTTGATGCATTTTCCCTATGGAATTTAGTATGGGATTGTTTGAATCCAAAGTGTGAACATAATCAGCCATCTCTTAAACTAGAAAATAAAAAGAAGAATTCTTCTTCCCAAAATTCTTTACAAACTAACAATAGGGAGAAGGAGAATGAAGGCACACAAAAGGGGTCTAAAAAAGATAGTATATTGAAAAGGGATAATGTAAATTTTGAAGATAAATTAAATCCCCAAGATGAGGAGGATCTTGAGGATGCTGCTGCCCTTTATCATGATGATGATGCGTATGTTGTTCAGGCAAAAGAAGAGGAAGAAGGTAGTGATATAGAAGATGTGTTAGAACACTTTTTAGAAGCATTAAAGCTTCTTGGCAAGAAGAAGAAATGCCACAGGGGCAGTCCCCACCATTCCCCACTGCCTCGTGCAGCACCAGTTCCACTTCCCCCTCTCCAGATGGCTCTGCAGGAGGTGCGAAACAATGGTGAAGAATTAGGCATTCACGTTTTCCCCATTATGGAACAGGTGAACCCTAACATGGGACAGCGTGAGCATACTTATGACCCACTTCCTTTTAAAACCCTGAAGGAGTTAAAACGGCCTGTGCTCAGTATGGGCCCACTTCTCCTTATACTTTAATCATCTTGGAAACTATAGCCTTGGATGCTCTCCCACCCAATGATTGGAGAGCTATTGCCAAGGCTTGTTTATCAGGAGGAGATTATCTCTTGTGGAAATCAGAATATGATGAAAAAGCTAAGGAACAAGCTGCTCATAATCAAGCTGCCCATTATGAAATGCTAGTGGGAGAGGGAGCCTATGCTGATACCCATAATCAAATTCAATACCCCCAGGAAGCTTATGGGCAAATTAATGGAGCTGGGATCAGAGCCTGGGATCAGAGCCTGGTCAGAAAACAGAGGAACTCTCAAAGATTATTCAAGGGCCAGATGAAAAGTATCAGGATTTTGTCTCTCGGCTACTACAGGCTGTTGGCCAAGTAGTGGTGAATGGAGAAGCTTTCATGTTAATAGTTAAACAGCTGGCATATGAAAATGCCAACACTGCCTGTCAAGCTGCACTGTGGCCCGATCAAAGAAAAGGGTCTCTCTCAGATTACATCCGCATTTGCGCAGACATTGGCCCCTCGTATATACAAGGAGTCGCCATTGCGGCCGCATTGAGGGGAACCACCATTGAAGGAATTCTTCAGCAACATTCAGCAAAGGGAAAAGCCAGGCACCTAAGTGTTTCACTTGTGGAGGGACGGGACACATGGCAAGGCAGTGTCCCTTTAACAAAGGGATTAATAATGGAAATAGCAGAAGTCCCAAAAACCTGAAGTATGCCCAAGATGTAAAAAAGGAAGGCATTGGGCAAATGAGTGTAAATCTAAGATAAATGTCCCACACAATCCCTTGCCTCAACAGAAGTCTGGAAACTCCCAAAGGGGGCCAGCCCAGCCCCGGCAAACAATCGGGGCACTATCTGTTTACCCTCCTGTCCCTGCACCACCTCAGGGCCAGCTGGCTGCGCAGCTCCCAGCTTGCCCCAGGGGGCAAAACAGATATGAGAGTTATTCCTAGAATCCCCCAGATGTGCCAGATTGGACTTTGGATCCACAGGGTGACATGTCTGAACTCCAGAATTGGGACCTCAAGCCATCCCTACAGGAGTATATGGACCTACTCCTAAAGGGATGTTTGGCCTTTTACTAGGTAGAAGCAGCTTAACTATGAGGGGATTACAAGATTTTCCAGGGGTAATTGATGCAGATTATGAAGGGGAAATCAAAATTATGGCCTCTGCCCCCAGAGATATTATCACCATCACCTCAGACATAAAAATTGCTCAGTTGATTTTACTCCCTCTGCCTGCTACAGGCAATCTACTTTCCACAGAGTCTCGGGGGCCAGGAGTTTCGGCTCCTCAGACAAGGCATATTGGGTACAAGCTATTTCTCATGCAAGGCCTGAGAGAGCTTCACTTATACAAGGGAAAAGATTTATAGGGATTTTAGATACAGGAGCAGATATTTCTGTCATAAGCTTAGCTCACTGGCCTAAACAGTGGCCCTATAGAGAAGCCATGACACAACTTCAAGGAATAGGTCAGACCAACTCTCCTTTACAGAGTTCACAAAGGTTAAAGTGGCAAGACAATGAAGGTCACTCTGGGTTATTTCGGCCATAGGTATTGCCAGGAATCCCTGTGAATTTATGGGGACGAGACATTCTGTCTGCCCTGGGTGTTGCTCTTGTTACCACCCCAGCTCAGGGAAATTTTTAGGGGGGGGCGGTCATTGTTTCTCCTGTTATCCACACAGCTGACAAGATATCTTGGAAGTCAGATGACCCTGTATGGGTAGAGCAGTGGCCCCTTTCCAAAGAAAAACTACAAGCTGCTCATGAGTTGGTACAGGAACAACTCCGGCGTAGGCATATAGAAGAGACTACCAGTCCTTGGAATACTCCTATTTTTATCATAAAAAAGAAATCAGGAAATTGGCGCCTTTTACAGGATTTAAGGGCAATAAACAAGATATGGAAATTATGGGACCTTTACAGCCTGGTCTCCTTACTTCTGTAGCAATCCCTAATGGGATGAAGCTATTAGTACTAGATTTAAAGGATTGTTTTTTCACTATTCCTCTAGATCCCTCTGATTGCAAAAGATTTGCATTCAGTGTCCCATCTACTACTTTTCAGGAACCCATGTGCCAGCTATCATTGGAAGGTATTGCCTCAGGGAATGGCTAATAGCCCTACCCTGTGTCAAAAGTTTGTTAGTCAGGTAATTTGTGGAGTTTGAGAGAAACATCCGCAGGCTTATATCATACACTATATGGATGACATCCTTTTAGCTCACTATACGGAATGTCAATTAGAACAAGTGTATGATGACTTACAACAGGCGCTTCTTGAATCTGGATTAATTATTGCACCTGAAAAAGTTCAAAGACGAGACCCTTATCTATATCTTGGACATATCATAGAAAGAAGAAAAATTCATCCTCAAAAGTTTCAACTCAGGATAGACAAGCTAGAGACTTTAAATGATTTTCAAAAATTTTTAGGAGATGTCAACTGGATTAGGCCAACTTTAGGCATAACTACTAATGACCTTAAACCTTTATTTGAAATTCTTCGTGGGGATAGCGACCCGCTCTCCCCTCATCAGCTTACTCCTGCAGCTCGCAAGGCTATCTGCCACATAGAAGCTGCCTTAAAGAAACAATTTGTACAAAAAATTGATTACACACACCGTGGCTATATTTAGTATTGGGTTTGAATCAGTTGGTGTCATGTAAATTAGCAGTTTCTAAGTGAATCATAATATTTACAATATAATCTTATCTGAGGCAAAAGGTTGAGTGGCCTTTTATGGAAACAAGGACCTTTAGAATGGATCCAGTCTCACTCCTCCCTGAAAAAGGTAGTTTATCCTTACTCAGAAGCAGTAGCAGATCTTATTTTTGCAGGAGGTCTCAGATCTCTGGAACTTTTTGGTCAAGAGCCCCACACCCTCGTGGTACCCTATAAGGCTCAACAAAGGCAATGGCTATTTCATATAGATGATAAATGGCCTCTTTCATTCCTGGGCTATCATGGTACAGTAGACTCTCATTACCCATCTAATAAACTCATACAATTTTTTACAGAACATTTCTTCATTTTCCCCAAGGTAGTTAAAACTCAACCAATTTCTCATGCAGCTCTGGTGTTTACTGATGGTTCTAATAATGGCACAGCTGCCTTAGTTATCAATAATCAACCCTTTGTTTTTCAGACTAACCACACTTCAGCACAACGCGTGGAGCTCGAAGCAGTACATCAAGCGTTATGCAAACTTTCCACTCAATCTTTTAACCTTTATTCAGACTCTCGTTATATTGTAAATATTATGATTCACTTAGAAACTGCTAATTTACATGACACTGACCGATCCGAAGTAATTATTCTCTTACTACAGGTTCAAGCTTTACTCAGGAAACGTTCTCACCCTTCTTTCTTTGGCCATAAACGAGCTCATACAGATTTACCTGGATCCCTCTCTGCAGGAAATACTTATGCTGATCAACTTACTAAAACTGCCTACCTAACATTATCTCCTTTAGATGCAGCCAAAGCCCCACATTCTCTCCATCATCAAAATGCCACTGGCCTATGTCAGCAGTTTCAAATCACGAGGGAACAGGCTCAACAAATTGTTAAACTCTGTCCTCAATGCCCTCTAACCACATTCATTCCTCCCACAGAAGGAGTCAATCCGAGAGGCTACAAACCAGGCCAACTGTGGCAGATGGATGTAACCCATATCCCATCTTTCGGAAAACAAGCTTATGTCCATGTTTCTACTGACACTTTTTCTGGTTTTATTTTTGCATCCCCTCGTACAGGAGAAGCCGCTAAACATGTTATTGCTCATTGTTTGCAAGCTTTTACTTTCCTAGGCATCCCCTTCACCATTAAGACTGACAATGGTCCAGCCTACACAAGTACAGCATTCCAGAAGTTTTGTGCTACTTTTCGAATCCAGCATAAAACAGGCATCCCATACAATCCTCAAGGGCAGGGAATAGTTGAGCGAGCTCATCAGACTTTAAAAAGGCAAATTGAAAGAATAAGGAAGGGGGAGTATGTAGATACCCCTGCTAACTTACTTAACAGAGCTCTTTATTCCCTTAATTTTTTACATGGTGATGCTCAGGGCAAAACCGCTGCGGAGCGACAGTGGTCCTCCCTGTCCAGATCCCACCCTTGGGTACAGTGGAAAGACTTACTAACAGGACAATGGCGTGGCCCCGACCCTGTTCTGATATGGGCTCGGGGGTCTGTTTGTGTATTTCCTGAATGGGACTCTGAGCCCCGTTGGATCCCCAGCCACTATGTCTGGCCCTTTCAAGGTCAAGCTGGAGGACGAAGTGGAACAAGAACTCACTCCACCATTCAAGAGGCTACGAGTCGGTCCACTAGCACCTGTGCCGCCACCGCCGCCACGGAGATCACGGACGACTCGGGGGACATCTCCATCAACTTGGGGACAGTTGAAGAAGCTGACGACGGAGGCCGAGGCCATGGTCATTCACCAAGGGACACAACGAACTGCTGAGACTTTGTTTCTAGCCATGCTGTCAATTTTGGCTGTTCAGGTCTGTGATGCTCAGATTCCATACTGGGCATACATTCCAGATCCTCCCTTTCTCAGGGCCGTTACTTGGGATGACCCCAGCATTCCTATTTTTGTTAATGATACAGATATCATGGGCCACCCAAGTGCAGATTATCTTACTCCTCGATGGGTGGGAGACTATAGATATGAGGGAAGGTCAACCAGGGTCCCCGTTTGCTTTACAGCCATTAAATATTGGAATAACTGTCTTACTGTAGAACCTTCACCTGGGTATACCCATGGCATTAGCACAGGTGGAGATCCTGAAGAGTATGAGGGGTGGATCCGACGAGAATGGTTCCTTACTATATATGGCCTGCCTGACATCACCCGTACTGTCTCTCAGGGTATCCCGCCCAAGTTGCCTCCATGTGTGTATAATGAATACAGGCTATTTCTGAAGTATCCACCTTGGCGGCGTTGCCGTCATGAGTTGGCTGTGGTACATACTCCCATTAACAATTCCTTTCAGTTACTTGATTGGTCCTATCCCAACCCTCTATCTAGCAGAAGTAGTTTTAAGGCTAGAGAGACCCCTGGAGGCTGGGTAGAAGAGATACTCACCACCAAGCGGGGAGGAGTACAGTTAGAAATATTTAAGCTTATGGCCACTTTAGGTAGCATTTCTTTGCATCGTGATAACCTTACAGTGATCACAGGTCTTACTGCTTGTGTACCTCCTCCTTACCTTCTCATTGGAATTGTAGATATTGTACTTAAGGGCAACTTGTATACAATTTCTTGTACTCATTGTAACTTGTCTAACTGTGTGTCTAGATACAACTTTGGTTATGAGGTGGTTGTATTACATCAACCTTCCTTTGTCATGCTCCCAGTTAATATTACTGGACCTTGGTACAGGGATACTGGCTCCCAGGTATTAAGAGAATTGAATGATTTACTAAGCCGTCCTAAGAGGTTCATCGGAGTGCTTATTGCTGGCCTTGTGGCTGTATTCTCCCTCAATGCTACTGCCACTACTGCAGCCATAACTTTAACCCAAGAAATATACACAGCTCATTTTGTAGATGGCTTGGCAAAGAATGTTTCGGATGCCTTAGGAGCTCAGGAGCTCATAAATAAGAAAATAGAACAAAGGCTCAATGCACTAGAAGAAGCTGTGCTCCTTATAGGAGATCAAATGCACAGGTTGAAAGTGCGTTCTACCCTTCGGTGTCATGCTGAGTTTGATTGGATTTGTGTCACCCCTAAGATATATAATGGTACCATGTGGCATTGGGATCGAGTTCACAACCACCTGTTAGGAGTTTGGGATCAGACTAACTTTACTTTAGATATCAGTAAATTGCATGGAGAGATTCAAGCTATTAATGATGCAGGTTCTGCTCTGTTGCCTCCTAGCGAAGTAGCGCAGAATATTTTTAATGAAATTCAAAGCCTTATGTCCTTTCATGGGTTACAGTCTTTTATTTGGTCTCTATTAATTGTTATTATCCTTGCTCTCATTATTCTCTGTTTACTTCCAGTCTGCTTCAAAACCATCGGATCCAGCATCTGATCCCTGCAAATAGGACTACATGAACTCCGCCTAAAAAATAGAGAAGGGGGAACTGTTGGAGACCCGGTGTAAGCTGACAGAGTCCTTGCACCCAAAGAGACTGATAAGATTCAGTCCCCTGCCAACACAGTGTCCCCTGACTTGTTTTGATGGCACTTTCCTATTGTCAGCAGAATGAGAGTGACCTTTCATAGCTTATCAGAAGTCTGTAAATATTTACCGAGAATTTGGCTTCCTGCTTTATCTCCAAGTTTGGGAGGAACCGAGAGTACATTCCTCTTAACTGACCTGCCATTCAGTGTTTGTGTATAAAAGGCATTATGCAGTTAATAAAGTTGCTGCAGTCTGTCGATGGCTTGCAGTCCTCCCGATCCCGCTTTCCTGTCTTTCTTTTTTTCTCAATTCCCACCTCCCTACCTCAGTCCGGTTCACCTGTCAGGCTGGCCCTGACATGTCTGTAAAGATATTGCTGTGACATATGTCTGCAATTTTGGTGCTTATTGAGTCTTGTTGGATTTTTATGGTTTCCCAACTTACATTCAAGTCCTTTAGCCAATTTGAGTTTGTTTTGTGTATGGTGTAAGTTGGTGATCTAGCTTCATTTTTTTTGTATGTATCTGGCCAAATTTTCCAGCACCATTTATAAAAGAGGCTGTTTTGACTCCATTTTATGCTCTTGCCTCCTTTGTCAAGTATTGTGTATAATGGCTTGGATCAATTTCTGTGTTCTCTATTCTGTTCCATTGGTCTATACAATATCTCTGTTCTTGTGCCAGTACCAGGAATTGTATTTTTTTGCATTTTAATTTCCTTATTGGTTAAGGTATTACATATTTATCCTCATCTCCCCATTACCTTCCCAAACCACCCCACCCACTCATGCGCTCACCCCTCTGTTGTTTGTGTCCACTGGTTAGGCTTAAATGTATGCATACAAGTCCTTTGGTTGATCTTGCCTCCTTACCCCCACCCTCCCCTACCTTCCCTCTGAGGTTTGACAGTCTGATCGGTGCTTCCCTGTCTCTGGATCTGTTTTGGATCGTTAGTTTATGTTGTTCATTATTTCCCATAGATGAGTGAGATCATGTGATATTTGTCTTTCTCTGACTGGCTTATTTCACTTAGCATAATGCTCTCCAGTTCCATCCATGTTGTTGCAAATGCTGGAATTCCTTCTTTTTTAGCACAACATAGTATTCCATTGTGAAGATGTACCACAGTTTTTAATCCGCTCATCTGCTGATGGGCACTTAGGCTGTTTCCAAATCTTAGCTATGGTAAATTGTGCTGCTATGAACATAGGGGTGCATATATCCTTTCTGATTGATGTTTCTAGCTTCTTGGAATATATTCCTAGAAGTGGAATTACTGGGTCAAATGGGAGTTCCCTTTTTAGTTTTTTGAGGAAACTCCATACTATTTTCCACAGTGACTGCACCAATCTGCATTCCCACCAGCAGTGCACAAGGGTTCTTATTTTTCTGCATCCTCTCCAACATTTGTCGTTTACTGATTTGTTGATGATAGCCATTCTGACAGGTGTGAGATGGTACTGCATTGTCGTTTTGATTTGCATATCTCGGATAATTAGTGACTTTGAACATGTTTTCATATGTCTCTTGGCCTTCCTTTTGTCTTCTTTCACAAAGTTTCTACTTAGGTCCATTGACCATTTCTTGATTGGATTATCTTCCTTTTGTTGAATTGTATGAGTTCCCTGTAGATGTTGGAGATTAAAACCTTATCAGTGATAACATTGGCAGATATGTTCTCCCATGAAGTGTCTTTATTGTTGTTTTGTTGATGGTTTCTTTTGCTGTGCGGAAGCTTTTTATTTTAATGTAGTC
>JAJQQW010000221.1:0-20000 GCA_025583905.1 Ia io
TTCCTGTGGATTTTATTGTTTGATTGCTATTGAAATTTGATTACCTTCCTTCATTTTTTCCATCAAAGAATGAATTATTAGTGTGTTGTAGAAATGGAACTGTTGTATGTTTATTTTGCATCCTGTCATTTTTATGAATTTAATTCTTTATTCTTGTGTAATCTTCACCGAATAATAGCGAGATTTTTTCCCCATTTATTTTTCCTTTTAGAGAGAGTGGTGGGAGAGAGAGAGAGAAACATCTTGGCTTGCCTCCCGCCACATGTGGCTCTACTGAGATTAGGGAACAGACCGCAATTTAAGTACTACCCTTGCACTTGGACAAGAACCATAGCCCTCCAGTGCACAAGCAGCACTCTCACAGTGAAGTACAGTGGCTAGGGATATTTAATTATTCTTTAAATGGATTTATGTATTTATTTATTTAAATATATGCATTTTTTTGTTTCCTAGAGCAGTATGTTTTCTCAACGTTCTAATGCCACAACCTTTAATACAGTTCCTCATGTTGTATGCCCCCCAACCATAAAATTGTTTTTGTTGCTACTTCATAACTGTAATTTTGCCTACTGTTATGTATCATAATAAAAATATTTGATATGCAGGATTCTTAGGCGACCCCTGTAAAGAGGTCTGAACCCACAGGTTTAGAGAACCGCTGTCCAAAGGAAGAAGAGAGTGAGAATAAAAACATTAATGAAGAAGGAGAATCACTCATCAGCCTGCTCCTAGCATGACCACTCACTGGTGATTGAGCTCGCAACCATGCAGGGTGTCTAACAAGAATCCAATTGTTACCTCCTATTTCAAGAGTCAATGCGTCAATCAGTGATACATACGGGGCAGCATTTTTTATTGATTTTAGTAGACAGGAAGGAGACAGTGAAAGAAAGCGAGTGAAGGATTGATGTGCCCTATTCACCCATACTATGCAACTCATTGTTGTCCCCTATATGATCCCTGATAGGGGATCAAACACACAATGTTAGGTGCGTTGGACACACACTCTACAACTAGCCACCGGACAGGGCTCTGAATTTGTTTATTAATTTCCAGGAGCTCACATGGCACTGACAAATTTCTTATGGAGGGTCATGTCATCGGTAATATACCACATCTCTTATATGCATATGTGGATCCTAGTGGACAGTGTTCATGTCCTTTCTTTCATGTATTTTATTTTTTACTTATTTGAGTCTTGGTTTTTGTTTCTTCTTATTTTTGCTTTAGTGTAACTTCAGAGCTTGCACTTTTTTATATCTTTTTGCTTAAAATATACCTTTTAGGTATTCAAATCTATTGTCTGTCTCCTTTTTCATTTTTGTTCGATATTGATGGTTTCGTCCTTCTGAAATCTTTGGGTTATACTTCCGCTTGTGTTTCCAGTTTCCTGAGATGCCATGTTCGGTTCGTTGAGATCTTTTGTGACAAATGTAGCATTTAATGTCTATAAAATTTCCCCTTAAGTTACATTTTCTGAATGTTATGCATAAGCTTTGTAGGTTGTCTTATTACTTGCCTCTAGATCTTTTTAAAAAAAAAATCATTATTTTTTCATATTATTATAGTTGGTCCCTTTTTCCTTACATAGCTCCCTTCGCCCGGTTTCCCCCCCATCCCAACTCATCCCTTGCCCTCCCGCGCACTCTCCCCATCCATAACTTATGATTTTTATCCTGTCTTGTCAGCTACCCCCACTCCCTTTCCCCCCGAGGATTGTCAGCCTTACTCCCTGTTTCTATCCCCCTTATTCTATATATTCACCAGATTTTCTGTTCATACAGATTTTGTTATTCACTTGATATTTTAGATTCCACATGTTGATAGATATGTATTTGTTGTACATAAGTTTATCTTTACTCTTTCTAAACCCTTCTTCCTCTTCTAAAGAATACCTTCAGCATTTCATACTGGGAAGTGCCTCACAACACAGTACAAGCCCTTGACCGAAACAAACATTGGGGGGACCCTTGATCGCAGGCCAATGCCTCTATCCACTGAGGCCAAAAGGGTTAGGGTGCTTCCTATTTATTTAGTTAACTAGTTATATTAACCCTTGTTTTTTTACATTAGGTATCTTCAAATGTGTTTTGCTCAAAAACCCAGTTTTCCCGTCATCCTTTTCGATGCCGTTGTTCTTTTATGTGTTCTGTATTACTGCTGGTCTTCATGGTACCTCTTTTTTTTTAATAAATATATTTTATTGATAAATATATTGAATTGATTTTTACAGAGAGTAAGGATAGGATTAGAGAATTTTGAAATAAATCAATGAGAAAGAGAAACAACAAATAGCTGCTTCCTTTCACACACCCCACTTGGGTAGAAGCCCGTACACCAAGGCACATGCCCCCTTTACTGAATCGAACCTGGGACCCCTCTTCTGTAAGGCTGACGCTCTAATCCACTTGAGCCAAACCGGTTAGGTTAATTTTATTGATTTTTAACATAGAGGAAGGGGAGGGAGAGAGAGTTAGAAACATCGACAGAGAGAAAAAACAATCATTGCCTCCATACACACCCCCTACTAGGGATGTGCCTGCAACCAAGGTACATGCCCTTGACTGGAATCAAACCTGGGACTCTTGAGTATGCGGCTGATGCTCTATCCACTAGAGCCAAAATTCCATGGTACCTTATTCCCATTTCCTTGGTTGGTTTTTTTTTATGGAAAGCCATCTACTTGGGGAAAGAATCTCCTTATCTTCTGATTCTGCCATCTTGCTGATGTCACTCTCCATAGTCTTTTTGTCTGTGATTCTCCTTTGTGCTTTGTTGTTCTACCAGAGTGCTGACCATCCATCTTTTTAAGATAGGCACATTACACCCCCTCTCAACTAGGATGTAGGAGGCAAATCATTTATGCATCACAGAAGAAACATGATTTAATCATGACAGGGTAATACCTGAGGCACCTTTGCCTTGTAAGAGCTGTGGGGGTAGTTTTTTGAAGCTGGCTTTGTTTCATTCATAACTTAGGTAACCCATTTTGTTCAACAGTGTCTGTTTACCATTGCCCCACACACCCAATTCTACTTCTTCTTGATTAATGGTGACACTTTGCGATACCACTCATTTTTTAATAGTGATCATTCAACGCTGATTCCCAGCGCAAGGCAGATAACCTTAACCTCTCTAAACTTTGCACCATATCCTTTCACACGACCTTGCTTTACTGCAGTCATGTTGTTCCATGCCTGCAGAGCCTTAGAGAGCACACGTGATTATATTGACAGCTGAACATCGCGTGCTCTTAAATTATTGTCTACATAAACTCACTCGCCCACATGATAAGTCCGAAACGAAGCCATTTGTGGAGTAGGAACGAGTAGACCCTGCCTGTTTTCCCTTTTTGCCCCACCTATGCTTCTTTTCCTCCCTTGGTAAATTTTTTCCCACTTTCCATTTGCCCTTTTTTGGCCATTTTTAATACAATACCTGACATACTTGTCTTGAAAATTATTGTAGGGAATCATGTCCACCATTTGCAGATAAACTTTTTTAAAAAAACACTTTCCCTTTTTTTTAATCAGGTCAACATGCCTTCCCCTACTTTTAAATTTTTTCCCCGGGTTTGCTCCCTGTGGAGAAGAAAATGTGGGGGCCCCGCCCTGAACAGAAGGTTTCAGAAAAGAGTGTAACGGGGAAAGGGAATCCCAAGGTAGCCTTGTCTTCCCAAAGACCACCCCGTGAGAGTTTAGCTATTTTGGGGGAAACATTTTCCACTTGACTGAGCTGCGGGAAAACCACAACATACAGTACTTGAGATGGGGTGCATTGAAAAAACGATTTTTTTTCAGGAAAAAATTTTCACCATAAATCATGTGAGAGAAAAATTTTTTAAAATTAGAGGTGTGGAAAGGAATTCATGTGCAAACAGCTTTGATTTCAATGTGTCCCAAAAAACTTTTTCACATCCCGGGGGGGTTTGGGAGGTTTTTTTTAACTGGGTCAGGCCCTCTCCACCAAAAGGCTACTCAGACCGGGGAACAGTCCAACTGAAAATTTTGACGTGTGGGATGCCCTTTAAAAGGGGGAAAACAATTATTACAGTAGAAAAAATGTAAGGGAAAAACCTTAGTTTCCCCCACACTTTATTCGGGAAAAATGTGTCCCCAACCCGGGAAGTCGGGGGTTTTTGTGTCCTCTGAATGGGGAAAAATATATTACTAAATTACCATCTTTCATTAAAAAAACAGCGAGGTCACACTAAGAAAACCCTTTATCACTCCAGTGAATTGGGAAATTTTTTTCCCCAGGATCGGGGGATTTTCCACTGTCATCAGAGAGTTCACACAGGAGAAAACCTTATACATGGGGGGAAATGTGGAAAATTTTTTAACACGGAGAAAATCCTCTCCAATGTCATCAGAAATTTTTTCACACGGGAGAAAACCCTTTATCAATGCAGTAAATGGGGGAAAAATCTCTTACCACAAAGGGAAAAACTTCATCATCACGTCTGAGGTTCATACAGGAAAAAGCCTTATAAATGCAGTGAATGTGGAAATCTTTTTCTTGCTAGTAATGACCTTCATCGTCATCAGGATTTCATAACAAGAGAAAACATTATACATGCAATGAATGCGGAAAAATCTTTTAAACGTGGCAGTGATCTCCAGTATCATCTGAGAGTGCACACTGGAGAAACCTTTATCAATGCAAGAATGTGAAAAATCTTTACATGGAGCAATTCTCTCCAATACCATATGAGTTCACACTGAGAAACCATTATGAGTGCAATACCTGTGAGGTACTCTCAGCAAAATTTTCTCAAATTCATTTTAACACCTATTTTTCTTTACTATGAGAAACCTCTTTAAAAAACTTTAAAACCAAAAAAATTTTTTTTTTAATTGTCTCTGGTAAAACAATAAAAACCAAAGGGGGGGGGGTTTCCTGAATGGGAATACCCCCATATATGGGGGGGGGAAACCAATGTTAAAGTTCCCCATAAGTGTATTCTTATCTAAATTGTGTTTGTTTGGGGCGATGTAAAAACACTAAAAAAAAAAAAGTTAACAAGGGTTTTTTTAAAAAAACATCATGGTTTTTTAGAAAAATTTCCCAACTTTTTTTTTTCTTAAAAAACACCTAAGGTGTATACTATAAAAACAAATTTTTAACGAATTTTAATCTTTTTCATACCAGAAAAAATAAAAAAAACAAACAAAAAAAATCCCCACCAAGGGGGGGGGGACTTATATTTATGTAGGGTAAGGGGGGGGGGGGGGGAGGGGGTGGGGGGGGGGGGCGGGTGGGGGGGATGTGGGAGGGGGGTGGGGTGGGGGAGGGGGTGGGGGGTGGGGGGGTTGGGTGGGGGGTTTGGTGGGGGTGAAGGGGGGGGGGGGGGTGGGGGGGGGGCAGGGGGGCGTTATAGGTGGTGGTGGGGGTGGGGGGGGAGTGGTGGGGGGATGGGTGTTGGTTGGTCAGGGGGTGGGGATGGGGGTGGGGCGGGGGTTGGGGGGGTGCGGCTGGGTGGGGGGAGTGGGGGGGGGGGGAGGGTGCGGGGGTTGGGTGAGCTGTGGGGTGGGGTGGGTGTAGGGGGGGGGTGGGGGGGCTGGTGGGGGGGAGGGGGAATGCGGGTGGTGGGGGAGTGGAGGGGGTGGGTGGGTGGGTGTTGTGGGGGGGGTTGGGGGGGGGTTGGTGCTGGGTGGGGGGTTTCTTCTTTGTTTTTTGGAGTTAGTTTGATGTTTGGGGGGTGGGAAGGGTGGACCTATTGTTTTGTTTTTGGTGAGGTGGGGGGTGGTTTGGGGTGGGGGGCGGGGGTGTGGGGGGGGGGTGGCGGGGGGGGGGGGGCTTGGGGGGTGGGGCGGGGAGGCGGGTTAAGTTATGGGTGTGTCGGGGGTGTTTGAGTGGTGTTGGGTGCTTTTAGATTTTTTTTTTTATGTAATTTTGTGGTGGGTTTTTGTTGGGGGGTTCTGGGATTTGTTTCGTTTTTTGTGTAGATTTTGGGGGGTGATTTGGTGGTGTTTGTATGGTGGGGTTAGTGATTGGGGGATGGGTTATTTCTGGGTGGGGGGGGGGTGGTTGGGCTTGATTGTGGTGGTTTGAGGTTGGGGGGATTGGGGGGGGGGGGGTGTGTTGGTGGTGTGGAGAATTGGAATATTTGTGGGGGGTGGGGGGACACCGTTGTGGTGGGGGGTTTTTTTGGTTTTTTGTGTTTTTTGATTTTTTTTGGTTTGGGGTGTGGGGGGGAGTTATGCTCTATGGATGGTTGGGTTGGGGGGGATGGTGGGTGGGGTTGTGTGGGTGGTGGGGTGGTGGGGGCGGTTGGGCTTCAGGGGGGGGATGGCGGCCGTTATTTTTTTTTTTTTTTTTATATTTTGTTTGTCATTTTTTTTTGCTTTTTAATTTTTTATTTTTTTGTGGGGGTAAACTCTGTGAGATTGAACTTTGTTTGGGGTGTTTTGGGTTCGTAATTTTGAGTGTTGGTACTGGTTTTTTGTTGTACTTCGGTAGGTTTCGTGGGGTATGGTGGGGGTGGTGTTTGTGGTGGGGTTATTTTTGGGTTTTGCGGTGGTGTGACTGTGGGGGGGGGGGGGAGGGGTCATGGTTGGGTTTTTGGGGGGGGGGTTTCTTTTTTTTATTTGGGTTTTTCATTTTTCTTTTGTTTTGTAAGGGGTAACAAAACGGGGGGGGGGGGCAAAGGGGGGGGATGGGGGGGGGGTGGGCAGGGGTTTTGCGTGGGGCCATATTTGTGGACTTGGATTGCGGTGGTAAGGGGGGGTTTTTTTTTATTTGGCTGTTTTTTTGATTGGTGTGGTTGGGTGAGGGTATAGGTTCTTTTTTATGGGGGTTTTTTTGTTTTTTGGCATTAATATGGGGGTTTTTGTTTTTTTTTTTTGTTTTGTTTAGGGGGGGGTTTCTAGGTTGTTATGTTATATTTTTATTTTTCAGGGGGGTGGGGGGGGGGGGGCGGTGGGGTGGGGGGTGAGTGGGTCGGGGGGTGGTGTGGGCTTGATTGGGAGTTGGGGGGGTGTTGGGGATTGGGATTTTGGTGGGAGTGGGTTGGGGCCATTTTTGGGGTAGGAGTGGTTTGATGGTTGGTGAGGGGATTGATTTTTCGGGGTTGGGGAGCTGCGGTTGGGGGTTGCGGGGTGTGTATGGTTGGGGGGTGGGGTGGGGGGGTGGGGGGGTGGGGCGGGAGGGGGGTGGGGGTGGGGTGGGTTTGGGAAGGGGTTGAGTGGTGGGGGGTGGGGGGTGGGGGGGGCGGGGGGGTGAGTGGGGGAGTTTTAGGGGGGGGGGGATTGGGGGGGGGGTGGGGGGGGGGAGGGGGTAGGGGGGGGAGGGTGGTGGGGGGGGGGGGGGGGGGTTGATTCTGTTATGGATGGGTTGTTTGTAGGGGGCAGTGGGGGGTGGTTGGGTGATGGGTTTCGGGCATGGAGGGAGATTGGGGGAGGTGGGGGGGGGGGGAGGGGGATTGTGGGGCGGGGGGGCGGGGGTTTGGGGGGTTAGGATGTGGTCATGGGGGGTGGTGCGTAGGGGGGGAATATTGTTTTTTATGGTGTAAAGGGGGTATGGGATGGGGTTTTGTGGGGGGGTGGGAATACAGTTGGGGAGGTTGGGGTGGGTGGAGGGGGTGGGGGGGGGTATTTTGGGGGGGAGGGTCGGGTGAGCGTTGGATTGGTGGGGGGCGGTAGTCGGGGGGTTGGTGGGGTGGGGGTGAATTGGGTTGTGGTGATTTTTGGGGGGGGGGGGGGGACTTTTTTTGTTTATTTTTTTTTTGGTTTGGGTATTGAGTGTGACTTTTTAATGTTGGGGTGTTTTTTTTTCTTAATAATTTTTTTGCAATCTTATATTTAGGGGGGGGGGGTTTTTTGGTTTTTCTACATATTTTATATATTATTAGTGGGGGGGGGAATTTTCCTTTTTACTTTTTTTCAGGAATTGTTAGGAGATTCTATTTTTTTTTTTGGCTTTTTTGATTTTTTTACAGAGGGAGAAGGGAGAGGGAGAGAAAGCTAGAGGGGGGGGGGGGGGGGGGAACATCAATCGTGGGGGGGGGGAACCCCGGGGGGGGGGGGCCACGGGGGGGCGGGGGGGGGGAAGGCACATGCCCCGGGGGGGGGGGGGGGGGGGACTGCTCACGTCCCAAATCCCGGGTTTCCATCACATGGGGCCAAACCGGGGGGGGGGGGGGGGGGGGGGATATATTTAATTCTTGGGCACCTAAACTTCTCCAACAGGGGGCCATTTGGGGGGGTGGGGGGACGCATCGGGGGGGGGGGGGGGGGAGGGGGGGGGCAAGGGGATTCCGGGGGGGGGGGGCTTCCAAGGGGGGGGGGCCCTCTGAAGGGGGGTATTTAGGGGGGGCCAGGAGGGGCGGGGGGGGGGGTGGGGGGGGGGGGGGGGAACCAATCATTTTTTCCTTTGGGGGGTGTGGGGGGGGGGGGGGGGTGGGGTGGCGAAGGGGGGGGTTGGGGGGGGGGGGGTGGGGGGGGGGGGGGGGGGGGGGGGCTCAAATTATAATCTGGGGGTTATGGTATGGGTGGGGGGTTAAAATTTACGGGGGGGGGATTTTTTGTTTTTAAAGATATATTTTTTATTGGGGGGGGAGAGGTTAGGGTGGGGGGGGGAGAGGGGGAAAAATAATACAAAAATGATAAGAGGGGGGTGGGAATTGGGTGCTTTTAGGGGGGGGGGGGGTGGGGGGGGGGGGGGGGGAAAAAAATCAGGATTTTCCGGTGAATGGGGGGGAACCTCGGGACCCTTCAGGGGTAGGCCAAAGGGGGGGGTGGGGGTTTCCACTGGGGGGGGGGGGGAACCAGCTCAGGGGGGGGGGGGGGGGGGAAGGGGGGGGGGGGATGGGGGACATAACTGGGGGGGGGGGGGGGGGGCAATTTTTTCCAAAAATGTGTGAGGGATTCAGGATTCTAAGGGGGCCACACCTACAGGATATATTGTTTGGTCAGGGGCTATCAAATATTTTTAAACATTTTTATTTTGGTGGGGGGGGGGGGGGGTTGGTTGGTTGGTATGTCACTTTTTTTGAATTTTATGGTGGGGGGGGGGTGGGTAGCATGTATAAATGATGTGTCTGGGGGGGTCCAAAAACTGGGGGGATCTTTTGTGGGGGGGGGGGGGTGGGATAGGGGGGGGGGGCTATGTCACCCTGAACGGGGGGGGGGGGGGGGGGGGGGGGGGGGCAATTGGTTTAGAAGGTTTCCTGGGTTTGTTTCTTTTTGCTTTAGAAAGGGGGGGGGGGCATTTTGGTACATTTGGTTAGGGTGGATTGGGGGGGGGGGTTTTTTTAGGGGGGGTTTCTGTGGGGGGGGGGGTTGGGGGGGGGGGGGGGGGGGGGGCATCTTTATTGATTTCGGGGGGGAAGGGGTGGGGTGGGGAGAGAGATAGATTTCCTCTTTCCCTGGGGAGGGAATCAAGTGATGGGAAAATTCCTTTGCAATCTTGCTATTGGTAATGGGACCCCGCAACAACACGGGGGTTGCCATGGGGAGAAAATCAAAATGGGGTGGACCATCTTTGTGGGGGGGGGGATGCCTATAACAGGGGGGGGGGGCCAGGGGGGGGGGGGGGGGGGTTGGGGCAAAATTGGAATGGGGGGGGGGGGGACAACCTGCTTTAATTTAGGGGGGGGGGGGGGGGGGGGGGGGGGGGGGGGGGTGGGGGGGACACCTATTTTGGAGCTAACAGGAGGGGAATGGGGGGGGGGGGGGGGGGTCCGGGTTCCACACACACAGGGGGCTGGGTGGGGGGGGGGGGGTTTATACTGGTTTGTGGAAAAAGAACTGGGGGGCCTTTTGGGGCCACTTGGGGGGGGTTAGGGGGGGGGGGGTGGGGGTGGTGGCTTAAGGGGGGGGAGGGGTGGGCCTTCATTTCTGGGGGGGGGCAGGGGGACTCACTACACGGGGGGGGGGGGGGGGCCTGGGGGGGGGATAAACTGATCGCATATACGGGGGGGAAAACGTTCTAGGATGGGTGGGATCCCCCCCCCCCCCCCCTAACCCCCCCCCTTGGGGGGGGATGGGGGGGGGGGGGGAGGGTCATTTCTGCTTCTTCATTCTTCTTCTTTTCAAAATTTACCCACAGGGTGGGATAAGGGTCTGAGAGGGGGGTCGGGGGGTGGGTGGGGGGGAAAATCTTCTGGGGGGGGGGGGGAGAATCAGAGGGGGGGGGGGGGGTGGACCAACGTGGGGGCTGCTGCAGGGGAATTGTTATTGCTGGGATCAATGCCCATGAAAATGCCTGGCCCCTTAGGGCGGGTTGGGGTGGGTCCCCAGTCGATGACCAGATCTGTTTAATGGGACTTGTTAACCTGGTCCCTTCATCCGCAGGCTGATTCTTATCCAACTGATGCAATTCAGCTAGAGGCCCTGAGCATTTCTCCTTTAATTCCTCACATAACTTGGGAAGTCTAAATGATATTGAACTGTTGGGAAAACTCTTAGTTACAGAAATGAGGAGGAAGATTTTCCAAAGTTACTTAAATAATGCCCAGGGATGACCAGAAGACTATGATGATGATGGATGAATGATTTACTCTGCCTTGTTTTTTTGGTGAAATGAGAGGGCTAAGGGGCTGCCTACCTATTCATTAACCAATCACAGCCCATTCATATGCCTCTTTAGGCTTTTAGATTGTAGCAAAATTCTGGAATTAAAATTAACTATTCGAGATACTATTCACGTAGAGGTAAGCTTCCTGGAGAACACACATTGAGTAAGCGGTTGTCCTTTTAAGCAAGGACATGTAAAGAATAAGCATAAAGATTCTGGTGAAACACCAGAGCCTTGCACATAAACAGGACTTGCTCCCCTCCACAACAAGTGTCAGATATTAAAGGCTGGATTTGCAACCCAGTGTTGGGCCTGGATTTCCAGTGGGGAAAAGGGCCTGGCTGTAGGCTAGATTCATTGAAGGTGTGTGCACAAGGCTGCTTGTCTAGGTTGCCACTCTCACATAGATGTTCTCTCTCCACTCTCTAATGTTTTCTCTAAAAATCCAGTTACAATTTTCTTGAAAAATGAATATTAATTTGATTGTGCATTTTTGCTTTATTCTAGCAGTTTGTGAGGGTTCACAGTTATCCACGGATCCTAAGAGAATATTTTCTATTTGTTTGGTCATTCGTTCTTTGTTTAACTTAAACTTTTTTTTTTGCCTTTAACTTTGTTGCGCTTCCTCTCTTGCTTTTTTATTGTATTTTTTTCTAGGGAAATTTAGGTGATCTTATCACAGATGTGCATTTGCTATGTGTATGTTCTTTTTGTTTAAATAACATTCAGATCCTCCAGGGACAGGTCCTGATGATACAGGGAAGCAAAAAAAAATGTTATTATTTAGGCACTCTTGTTTACATACAAAAACAGTGTGTGAGACACAAGTTTTGTTGTTACTCAGAAATTTTTCCATCCACGGCTCTTGCATATATGTTCTGACCACTCTACATACTTTACATGACACTTTTTGTATTTTATGGGATATTGTATTTTTTTTTTTCCCAAGAATATGTATATATATCTGGACAATAAGTTTACATAAATTTTTGTTGTTGTTTACCCTCAATCTCAGTGATTTTTCCATTGATTTTAAGAGAGTGGATGGAAGGTGAAAGAGTGACTCAAGAAACAGATACTTCTGTGGTTGTGAGAGACGCATTCCCCCTTTGGTGGCCTTCCACACATGACCTCACCTGGCTGTGTTATGAGGCAACAATGAGGTACGGGACATTGCCCAGAAAGAAAGCCTTGACAACTCAAGTGCCACAGGCCAAGGCTCCATTCATTGGAGCCGACAGTTATTTTGTTGTATTGAAGGCTACCAATGCTGGCTCCATTAAAGGTTTGGAAAAACTGGGGATTGTACCTGAGATAAAGATTTTAGATTCCTAGGGTCTCACAACCTTTGCTTGGAAAATAATTTTTTTCACTGTTAATGGAGTTCCAGTGTCTGCATGTGGATTGAAACATTATTTATGGGAAGAGAATTACTGCTAGAGCAAACTATATATTAACAGGCATAATTGGAGTTATCTTCAATGAGCAGTGCTTAGATAGCTAGAAGATCAAAAAGCTCTATCGAAGCTGAATACAGGTAGGTCTCAAGAGGTGGTCAAATTAAAGGTACTGATTACAACGTGATGAGAGAAAAAAAATATTAACTTAGATATGTGCTATGCTGAACACTGTGGATACAATGAAATTCTTTTTCCTACAAATGTGTCGCAGACTCGTCATTCATGACAACTTGAGGAAAATATAGTGAGCTGAAGATAATATATATACTGTTTGAGCGGAAACAATTTAAAAACCATGGAATGAAAGCCACCACAGCCATGATGTTTCATGGCTTAAACCATATTGTACTAAGGATCCCATTTTGCTTCTTGAGGGGTGATCTGTGCTGTGTTATCTCAGCAGTGCATTAAAGACACATGTTCCCAACAAGGCTTGTTTCAAAGGCTTTGGGGATGAAAGGAGATATTGACAGCAATACAATCAAAGTAGGGAGACTTTTCATACCCCACTATCACCATTGGAACAAATCCTCCTAACAAAAAATCAGCAAAGAAACAATCGCATCCTAATTTACTCACTAGACCAGATGGAATTAATCTGACATTCTTCCAGACATTTTTCACCCACAAGCCACAGGACTAGACATTTCTTCATTAAGTGCACCATGGGGTCATTTTTCAAGATAGAACATATATGTTAGCGTAATAGGCAAAAGGTCCTCTTCAAACTTCAAGTAGAATTATAAGATTCCATATTCAAGCATCTTCTACAGATCACAGTTGGCTTACAAAATGGAAGTCTACTACAACAAAAACTAATCAAAAAAAAATCAAAAAACACAGGAGAATAAACAGCAGGCTATTTGAACAATGGACTGGGTTACCAGATAGATCAAGGAATAAAGTGAAAAAACATCATGGCAACAAACTAACAATAAAAACACAACAATCCAAAATCTTATGAGATACACAGGCGAAAGCAATCTTGACGCGGACGTTCATAGCTATACAAAGCCCTACTACAAAAAACAAACCAATGGGGACAAATTACACTAATCCTACAACTCAAGGAGTTAGAGAGCTCAAAAAAGCAAAAGCCCAGTGTAAACAGAAGGAAGGGAAATAAACAAAGATAAAAGCAGAGTTAAAGGACATGGAGGACCGAAAAAAAAAAAAAAAAAATACAAAAAAATAAAATCAAAAACCAAGACGCTGAATTCTTTGAAAGGTAACAAATAAGATTGATGAAACCTCTAGCCAGGCATCACCAAGTAAGCAAAGAGAGAAGGACTCAAATAAACATTTAATCGAATGAATGAGGCGAAAACCAGCAGACCAAACTACCGAAATCTCATATGGATTGTTAAAAAATAATTATTGAATAAACGCTATTTTAACAAACTGGTCCAACTCGGAGGAAAAAGGATATATTTCTAGAAAAATATAAACCTGGGTTCCAAAAACTCAAATCAGGGAAGAATCTAAACATTCTCAATAGGCTGATAAAACTATGGAAGAAATTGAAGCAGTCATCAAAGTAACTTCCAGAAACAAAAGTCAAGGGTCAGAACGGCTTCCAGGGGTATTTTACCAAACATTTCAAGGAAAGAACTAAAGCCTTTCCTTCTCAGAACAGATTCCTAAAAATTCAAGAGAATGTAAGAAACATTTTCAAGGCTAGATTCATGGATGAAGCCAACATAACCCCAGAGTACACTGAACCAGATAAAGACAACAGACAATGAATGATAATTTACAAGGCCAATATCCCACATGAATATAGATGCCAAAATTCTTAGTAAAAAAATTATAGCAAATCTGGATGACCATACACTACATCAGAAAGATTTATATACCAGGAATGTATTCCAGGAAATGCAAGGAAATAGGATGGTACAATATCCAAACAATCACATCAATTAAACTAAGTGATTGAGATCAGGGACATAAACAAATTGAGAGATAAAAATCTAGGAGTCATACTCACTTGATGCAGAAAAAAGCATTTTGACAGAACTGCTTACTCAAAGTTGGCAGTGTTGATCAGTTGTTAGAGATTCGACCACCATTTGTTTGGACGAATAAAAGAATGGCATTTTTGGGATGGCAACGATGAAAACATTTTGTAACTGTCTCTCAGACGATACAAATAGTTCTAATGAGTGCTAGTATAGATAGCATAACAAGTGATGTCATTACAAATCAGCTATTCAGATAATTTTGGTAAGTAATTTATTTATTTAGTTCATAAAATACATAAAACTTTTCTTGAATTTAGAAGGACAGTACTCGTATTATTTATATTTTATTGTGGCGGGCAAAAGGTTTAGCCGCCGGCCTTGAAAGTGACACTTCACGACTTACGTTAATCAAGAACACCCTCTGCCCCCCCCCCCCCCGATCAATGTGTGTCCCCGCTTTACCAATGTTTAAAATTCTGGTACACCTTATCTTAAATATGTCCTTAAAAGGATAGAATTATCTTTCACTATTATAATTACGTCTAGCATCTTTACAGCTAACAAAAACACCAGGTACTTTGCAAAAGATTCAAGTCTGCCACAGGTTTTAAAAAGTGGATTTGATCTTTATTGATGTACAAGTAAATAATAAACAACAGAATTCGATTTAAAGTGAGAACAAGTATGTATAACACCATACACTTTAGTCAAATATAGGCCCCACAGTGTTCAACTGTTGTATAATATAGATTCTATATGATGACGAGCTGCATTGGTCTCACAGATAATGTGTTTTCAAAAAAAAGGACTCCCAGTCCCTTGGAAAGCATGGAAGCAACTCCATACTTAGGTAAAAAAAACTGCTGTTGAATTAAAACCTACTATTCTGGCTTCTGACGCAAGCATGCTTGAGAGGTTGGACAATTAGGGTGGTTTCCCAGCTTCCAGACTGAGATATTAGGGGACACAGGAGAAAAAAACCCCAATTGTTAATAATCCTGAACAACAAAGGATTTTATTAATTTTTTTTTGGAAAAAGATGGTTAAAAAGTAGAAGAATATACTGTTGATTTCTCTCTTTCTCTCTCCCCTCTGCCGTATTCTTTGGACACTGTTTTAAAACTATCTTTTTAAAGTCCCCCCCCAAGGTTTCCGTTACACGCAGCTCAGCACGAGGGCCAAACCAGATGTGCACACCACTGTGTCATGCTAGACATGGTGGTGGCTTGACCCCAGGATCATTGTCCCCGCTCCCCCCCCCCCCTGGTCCACAGGCCGTGTACCTCTCAGGAATCGTGATGACCTTGGCCAATGGCACCCAGAGAAGCGCCTGAGAGGTTTCAGATAAGATCTGCCACAACCTCAGCTCCTACAATGGACCCCTCAGACTGGGGAGAGCAGGGCAGGCGCTCTGAACTCCTCCATCCCCGTCTTAGGCATGATGATCCACTATGCCACATGATAAATCTATCTGTCTGTGATTCAGATGCAAGTCACCCAGTCTCCAGCTGCTCTGCCACTTCTGGGTCCTGATTTGTCGCTCAAATAGCAAGTCAGAGTGTCGCCTGGATCAGAAGCTCGGGGTCCTTGAACAGGTTGTGTGAGCTGCAGGACGTGACACCAGCAGTTTTTACCTAAACGAACCCTGTTGTCTACCAAAGTACGCACCGGATGGTCGCTGATTGATAAAAAAAAAAACAGGCAAGGAGTATTGAGCTGTCAAGACGGCCGCGAGGGCACCACAGGCAGGGCCGCCACCTGTTCGTGTTGCGTCGGGAGGTGGACGCGAGACTTTTAAGGGCCAAACCACATAAATTTTCCTTGACGCATAGGCATGTGCCATTCTAAAGACGCTGAACAGCCGCAGGGATGCTCCAGCAAACATCAGTGCTAAACGGTCCTTGCCTGCTTTTTTTTAATCATGGGCAAGCCTATTTTTCCGCTGGCGCTGGTCTTGAGATAGTCAAGTCGGAGGGCTAACGGTTATGCGGGGTTCGACTCGCGACGCGAGAAGACAGTGGGAAATCAAATCTCCTGTAGTAAAAAACGACATAACGCAGTGGACATTGGGGATATGTTGCCTCGCTCTTCCGTCTCAGTGCTGGAGTGTGAGGTCAACCACCTCTGTCCTCTACTACTCCCGAGATGCGTGCGGAGTCCAGAATAGCAGGGTGCCCTGACAAAACAGCAGACTGTACTAAGTGATCTTTCGTTGCAATTCTTCACCCTGATGTCAGGCTGCTGGGAGTAGTGTAAGGACTAGTCACTTCTTCCAGCTGTGGCCGGGAGGGGGACTCGACGCTCACGTCATGCCGATGTCACCTGACCACGAGTTCATCGCGCAGTGCATAGAGTTGCTGGCGTGATAGGACCGAGAGTAGGCGCCCCGTGTATGCGGCCGGTCAGAAGCTGCCGCCCGGGGTGGCGATAGTAAGAGGGGCCTCTGGTAGTTTATGGGACGTTGCAGACTTGTGGCGGTGGCGACAGCGAACTTGAACGTCCACCTAATTGACTTTAGTGTTCCATTCAGCATGGGCCTTGTTCAGCCTCATGTATGGTGCCTCTGCCGCTATCCGCTGTTCACACTAAGTGCCGCTCATGCCTAAATTCGGGTGGTAGACCAATAGCCAGAGTACAAGATGCGGTTGATGGAATTTTTTCGCTCCCCCTTGAGGCAAAGAAAGACCTTCTCTGACTTTCAGTAGGGCTTCTTCTGGCGGTAGTCCACACAGGCCCACAGGGGATGTGGAAAACCAGAGTCCAAGATGGTGATGGTATAGGGGCATGGGGAAATTCACTCCAATGAAAAACAGCCCACATGAAATAGCCGCGACCATCTTGGAAAAATGACCTTCTCTCATGAAATAAGACATCTTGAAAAATGCCTAAAAGTTTTTCTCGGTATAAACTGGTAAGTTGTTGTGGGTTCGAACCCTGGACGTCAAAAAACCAATCGGACACAGGGGGTGCTGATTGATAAAAAAGGGCAGGCAAAGGATTTTTTGAACCGGGCCGGACGGCAGTGACGGGGCACAACCACGCGAAGGTGGCCACACTCACGACGAAGCTGTCTCCAGGTGTTGGCCAGCCTTTTTTTAAAGGTCAGACCACAAATAAATTTCCTTTGTTCTAAATTCTAAATTCTAAAGGCAGGGAACAGCATGCGGGGGGCTGGGGCGGGCGTTCCAGCCCCTGTGGTCCATTATTGGAATGTGGCACTATCTTTGGAAAGCAGGTTCTACAGAAGCAGACCCAAAGCGGAGTCAGTAATACTTCTTAAAGGTGATCTACTGTTTCTACTCCTTGGACGCACTGAGTCAGTGGGAATCAATCTCCTCTGGTTCTGGTCCCCAACAGGCACATGGAAAATTAAACCTCTGTTGATTTTTCCAGGTCTCAGTCTGGAAGCTGAGGTAACCACTCCTATTGTCCAATGCAAGCAAGTGCGGCTAGCAGATGCCAGAATAGCAGGGGTTAAAATTCAAACAGCAGTTTGCCTACATAAGTTGCTTGGTTGCTTCCGTCCATACTTCAAAGGACTGGAGTCCTTTTTATGAAAAACCCACTTATCTGTGAGGAACCCAATGCAGCTCGTCATAATATAGAATCTATATTATACAGGATTGAATGTGGGGCATATATTTTGAAAATAAAGGAGTATGTATAATATTAAACTTTAAATCGAATTCTGTTGTTTAATTTTTTCTTTGAACATCATAAAGATAAATACACTTTTAAAACTGTAGGCCGACCTTGAAATCCCGGGGCAAAGTACCTGGTGTTATTTGGTTAATGGTAAGATGCTACTGCTATTATCATATAGTGAAAGATAATTCATCCTTTAAGGACTTTCTGTAAGTTAAGGTGAACAGATTTTAACATGTGGTAAATCCGGGGGGGGGGTGTGTGTTCTTGATTAACGAAGGGGTCGTTATTGATTAACATTCAGTCTCATAAAGTGTCACTATTCCAAGGCCGGCGTTAGACTTTTGCTTTTTGACTTTTTATTTTGACTTGACTTTGCCGGCACAGATAAAAATAAAAAAAAAAAAAAACATTTTATAAATAAAAAAATACGAGTACTGTCTGCTAAAAATGATATATCAAGAAAAATTTAGTTATTTACGAAATAATAAATAGAAATGCCTTTCCTCCTTACCCCTTAATTACCTAAATTTCCTGAAATTGAATAGGCTGATTTTGAATAACATCCCTCTTTGTTTAACTAGCTTACTAGCACACACGGCAGTACGATGTGTAATCGTCTGAGCAGACAGTTACAAAATGTTTTTTCCCGTATTAGCCTGCCAATAATCCCAAAAATGACCATTGTTCACATTAAGTCCAAACAATGGTGGTGTTGGTGTTGGTGTGACGAATTCGTAACAACGATCAACTGATTCAACAATTGGCCAACTTTGATATAGCATATGTTCATGTCATATGCTTTTTCTTTTTTTTTCTGTTTTCTGCATCAAGTGATATGACTCTGATTTATATATCTTATCTCAAAATTTGTTTATGTGATGTATCACTTTTATTGATTTTTTTGGATATTACCACAGTAACCATCTCTTTATTGATAAAATAACCATCCTTTATGCATTCCTTGGAATACATTCCTGGCATATAATCTATTCTTTTCTGATTGCAGTGATGGAGATCCGATTTGCTCTAATAAATTTTTAAAAAGAATTTTAGGCATCTATATCTATATTCATGAGGGATATTGGCCTGTAATTTCTCATTCATTTGTGTTTGGCTTTATCCTGGTTCTGGTATTTGGGTGATGCAGTTGGCTTCATAGAATTGAGCTTGGAAGTGTTTTTTTCCTTTGATTTCCTTCTCTAGAATTTTTAGGAAAATAGTTGGAGAAGGATAGGTTTTTGTTGTTCCTTGATTTTTTGGTGGTAAAATTCAAATTTCACTGTGGAAGATAAAGCCGTCTGACCAACTGACCCTGGACTTTTGTTTGCGTTTGCCTGAATTTTTTGATAATGCTTCAATTTCTTCCATTAGTTAATCAGACCTATTGAGATGTTTAGATTGCTTCCTGATTTGAGATTGTTTAGATCTTCCTGATTGAGTTTTGAAAGTTAAATTTTTCCTAGGGAAATGTCCCTTTTTCCTCTGAGATTGTCCAGTTTGTTAAAATAGCGTTATTCTATAGTAAATTTATAAAATTTAACAATCCTATGTTATTTTGGTGTGTGGTTTTTTCCCCCCGCACCCCCCCCCACCCCCCCCCACCCCCCCCCCCGTCCCCCCCCCCCCCCCCCCCCCCACCCCCACCCACCCCCTCCCCCAAACCCCACCACTTTCCCCCCCAGCCCCAATAAAACCCCCCCCCCCCCCCTGTATTGGCCCCCCCCCCCTCCCCCCCCTTGTTCCATCCCCCTTTGGTATATTTTTTTTTTTATTTTGTTTGTTTGTTGTCAATTCCTTTTTTAATTTTCAGGTTATATTTTTGTTTTATTTTTTTTTATTTTTTTTTATTTATTTATTTGCTTTTTTTTTTAATTTTATTTTTTATTGTTGTAGTGGGTTTTTTTTTTTTTTATTTAATAATTGGGGTTAATATTATTTTTTTGGTTTATTATAATTAGGGGTGGGGATAGCCTAATGTAACTTAATCTAAACTTCCCCCGTTTTAAGAATGGTTTATATTGGGATGTGAGATTATTAATATTTTTGGATATTTGATTAGTTTTATATTTATATGATGTTGATGAATAAAAATTTTTTACCATTTTTTTTAATCCTATGAGGGGTTTATTTTTTATCATAGTTAAATATCATGTAAACTTTATAGTTAAATAGTAAAAAATTTTTTTTATTTAAATTAATTATGATTTTATTTTTATTATAGATTTGTTATTATTTTAGCTTTATTTAATAATTGTTAGTGGTAAAAGTAAAATATTTTTGATATATCTATATTTTTTGGAAATTTAATTAACTTTCCCTATAACCCCCCCCCCCCCTAACACTTAATAAATTATTTTGAGAATTTGTTTTTTTATATGGGGTTAAATGATTTAGCCCACCCATTTTGTTTATA
>JAJQQW010000221.1:30000-31266 GCA_025583905.1 Ia io
CACCACACAACCACACAACAAAAAACACCAACAACCCCAACAAAACAAAACCAACAACAACCCACCAAAAAAACCACAAAACCAAAAAACACAAAAACACAAAAAACCAAACAACCAACACAAAACAAACAACCACAACCCAAAAAAAAAACACAACCAAACACCAAAAAACCACACCCAAAAACACCACAAAAAAACCAAAAAACAAAACAAAACACCAACAAACACCCACAACACCACACAAACCAACCCCACCAAAACCAAACCACCACCAAAACCCACAAAACCCCCAAAAAAAAAAACACAAACACAAAAAAAAAAAAAAAAAAAAAAACCAACACCAAACCAAAAAAAACCAACCAAAAACACACACCAAACACAACACAACACACACACACCCCCCCAAACACAAACACACACAAAAAAACAACACACACAACACCACAAAAACCAAACCACACAAAAACACAAAAAAAAAAACCCACCACACCACCCACACCACCAACCCACAAACAAAACACCAACCAACAACCAAAACCAACAAAAACAAACCAACACCAACAAAACAACCAACACCCCCCCACCCAAACCCAAACAAAACAAACAACCAAACACACAACAAACAAACCCCCCAACCCACACCCCCAACAAAACACCAACACAAACAACCAACACACCACAACAACACACACAAAAAACAAAAAAAAACAACAAACCACAAAAAAAAAAACCAACAAAACACCACCACACCAAACAACACACCCCCCCAACACCCCACAACAACAAAAACACCAACCAAACAAACAACAAAACAACAAACAACACAACAAAACACAAAAAAACAAACAAACAACAAAACAACAACACCACAAAACCACACAAACCACAAAAACCACAACCCCACACCCACACAACACCCACAACACACAAACCAAAAACCCAACAAACAACAACAACAACCAACCACAAAACACACAAAAAAACAAAAAACCCAAAAAAAAAACCCCCAACAACAACAAAAAAAACCAAAAAAACCAAAAACCACAACCACAAAAAAAAAACACCCCCAAAACAACAACACCAACAAACAACCCCAAACCCCAAACCCCCCCAACCCCCAAAACACCCCCACAAAACAACCCCAAAAAACCCACCAACCCACCACCCAAAAAACACAACAACACCAACCCACCACAACCAAAACCCAGGGTTTACTGATTGAGCATTGCTCATAACTAGGAGGTCACAATTGGATTCCTTTTTAGG
>JAJQQW010000116.1:0-38449 GCA_025583905.1 Ia io
TTCATATTGTGCTCAACACTTTCATCCTGTTCTACAGCTCTAGGAAAATGAATTTTTCAGTGTTTCACCAACTCATTTTCCCGGAAACGCCAACTCCTTTTGACGGGAAAAATAAATGCTCACAGTGTCACACTTGGTTCTCAGCTGTTTGAACAAGATTTCGCAGTGACAAAATAGTGACGTTCAGATATTCAGTCTATTGGAATATGTATTCCTAGTGTGTGAAGCACATTACTAAATATTTCCCTAGTCTGGAGATGTATATTCTCAGTGCTACACTCCAATTTGTCCAGTGATTGAAGCTCATTCATTGTGAATACCCAATATTACTACACCCTGACACTAACCCTATCCTTAACCCTCTAAACCTAACCCTAAACCTAGCCCTAACCTGAGCCTGAACCCTACCTAGTCCGAAACCTTATCCTAACCCTAACCCTAGCCCCAAGCCCATTTCTCTAACCCTGACACCAAAACTAACCTCGATGACGTCATCACTCCTAGCAACTCCCTGAGCCCAATCATTATCACCTGGGATCACTAGGGCCTCCCTACGTGGCCCGTCTCACTTAGTGACATCATCACTTCCGGTTTAATGGCCTAACCAGCCTTCTATCAAAAACGACAACTCATTGTCCCTGAATTATAAATGTAACCAGTAGCAAACTCGCGTCTATCTTCTTTGAACACGATTTCCATGTCATGAAACAATGCGTTACAGATATTAAGGGCCTTTTTTGACGTATTCCTAGTGTTTGAGGCACTTTCTTCGATATTTAACTAGGTTATCAGTGTGAATTTCCCAAGTTGGAGTCACTTACTTCCACAGCCTCAAGCTCATTCATTGTGAATTCAAATTTGGTTAAGCAGCGCTTTTTGCAAATATAACAGCACTTTAAACGTTATTACCACTTGAAAGTCTATCCTACCTTTCACAGCGCTTTGGATACAAATTCTCAGTATTTCAAAATTCAGTAGAGATGTTCCGGTGGTAAAACGTATTCCAAGAGTTCAAGAGCCACTCTGACACACCCCGCTGGTCCTTTGTTTTGAGCTCTGAGAGTTTTTACTTTAACACGGGTGTCATACCGACATTGTAAATGGGCATTAAAACACTACTTGGAACAATAGCCTAACTGACATTTTGATTTCATATTGTTCTCAATACTTTCATACTGTTCTACAGCTCTAGGAAAATGAATTTTTCAGTGTTTCACCAACTCATTTTCCCGAAAACGCCAACTCCTTTTGACGGGAAAAATAAATGTTAACCGTGTCACAGTTGTTTCTCAGCTGTTTGAACAAGTTTTCGCAGTGACAAAATTGTGCTGTTAAGATATTCAGTCTATTAGATTATGTATTCCTAGGGTGTGAAGCACATTTCTAAATATTTCCCTAGTCTGGAGATGTAAAATCACAGTGCTACACTCCAATTTGTCCAGTGATTGAAGCTCATTCATTGTGAATACCCAATATTACTACACCCTGACACTAACCCTGTCTCTAACCCTCTAATCCTAACCCTAACCTAGCCCTAACCTGTTCCTGAACCCTACCTAGCCCGAACCCTTATCCTAACCCTAACCCTAGCCCCAAACAAATTCTCTAACCCTAACACCACAACTAACCTCGATGATGTTTTCATTTCCAGCAGGTCCCTGGGCCAAATCATTATCACCTGGGGTCACTTGGGCCTGCCCACGTGGCCCCTTCCCCTTGGTGACATCATCACTTCCGGATTAAGGGCATAACCTACTATCTATCAAAAACGCCAACTCATTGTACCTGAAGTATGAATGTAACCAGTAGCAAACTCGGTTCTATCCATTTGAACACGATTTCCACGTCATGAAACAATGCGTTACAGATATTAAGGGCCTATATGCATGTATTCCCAGTGTTTGAAGCACTTTATTCAATATTAACCTAGGTTATCATTGTGAATTTTCCGAGTTGGAGTCACTTTCTTCCAGAGCCTCAGGCTACTTCATTCTGAATTCCAATTTGGTTAAACAGCGTTTTTTATAAATATACCAGCTCTTTAAACGTTACTACGACTTGAAAGTCTATCCTACCTTTCACAGCGCTTTGGATACAAATTCTCAGTATTTCAAAATTCAGTAGAGATGTTCCAGTGGTAAAACGTATTTCAAGAGTTCAAGAGCCACGCTGACACACACTGCTGATCTGTTGTTTTGAGCTCTGAGAGTTTTTATTTTACTACGGGTGTCATACCGGCATTGTAAATGCACATTAAAACACTACTTGGAACACTAGCCTAACTGACATTTTGATTTCATATTGTTCTCAATACTTTCATCCTGTTATACATCTCTAGGAAAATGAATTTTTCAGTGTTTCACCAACTCATTTTCCCGAAAACACCATCTCCTTTTGACGGGAATAATAAATGTTTACAGTGTCACACTCGGTTCTCAGCTGTTTGAACAAGATTTCGCAGTGACAAAATTGTGACGTTCAAATATTTAGTCAATTGGAATATGTATTCTTAGTGGGTATAGCACATTACTAAATATTTCACTAGTCTGGAGATGTAAATTCTCAGTGCTACACTCCAATTTGTCCAGTGATTGAAGCTCATTCATTGTGAATACACAATATTACTACACCCTGACACTAACCCTATCCCTAACCCTCTAAACCTAACCCTAAACCTAGCCCTAACCTGAGCCTGAACCCTACCTAGCCCGAAACCTTATCCTAACCCTAACCCTAGCCCCAAGCCCATTTCTCTAACCATGACACCAAAACTAACCTCGATGACGTCATCACTCCTAGCAACTCCCTGGGCCCAATCATTATCACCTGGGATCACTAGCGCCTCCCTACGTGGCCCCTCTCCCTTAGTGACATCATCACTTCCGGTTTAATGGCCTAACCAGCCTTCTATCAAAAACGACAACTCATTGTCCCTGAATTATAAATGTAACCAGTAGCAAACTCAGTTCGATCTTCTTTGAACACGATTTCCATGTCATGAAACAATGCGTTACACATATTAAGGGCCTTTTTTGACGTATCCCTAGTGTTTGAGGCACTTTCTTCGATATTAACCTAGGTTATCAGTGTGAATTTCCCAAGTTGGAGTCACTTACTTCCAGAGCCTCAAGCTCATTCATTGTGAATTCCAATTTGGTTAAACAGCGTTTTTTACAAATTTACCAGCTCTTCAAACGTTATTACCACTTGAAAATCTATCCTACCTTTCACAGCGCTTTGGATACAAATTCTCAGTATTTCAAAATTCAGTAGAGATGTTCCGGTGGTAATACGTATTCCAAGAGTTCAAGAGCCACTCTGACACATCCCGCTGGTCTGTTGTTTTGAGCTCTGAGAGTTTTTATTTTACCACGGGTGTCATACCGGCATTGTAAATGCACATTAAAACACTACTTGGAACACTAGCCTAACTGACATTTTGATTTCATATTGTTCTCAATACTTTCATCCTGTTATACAGCTCTAGGAAAATGAATTTTTCAGTGTTTCACCAACTCATTTTCCCGAGAACGCCAACTCCTTTTGACGGGAAAAATAAATGTTAACAGTGTCACACTCGGTTCTCAGCTGTTTGAACAAGATTTTGCAGTGACAAATTTGTGACGTTCAGATATTCAGTCTATTGGAATATGTATTCCTAGTGTGTGAAGCACATTACTAAATATTTCCCTGGTCTGGAGATGTAAATCCTCAGTGCTACACTCCAATTTGTCCAGTGATTGAAGCTCATTCATTGTGAATACCCAATATTACTACACCCTGACCCAAACCCTATCCCTAACCCTCTAACCCTAACCCTAAACCTAGCCCTATCCTGTGCCTGAACCCTACCTAGCCCGAACCCTTATCCTAACCCTATCCCTATCCCCAACCAAATTCTCTAACCCTAACACTACAACTTACCTCGATGATGTTTTCATTTCCAGCAGGTCCCTGGGCCAAATCATTATCACCTGGGGTCACTTGGGCCTGCCCACGTGGCCCCTCCATCTTGGTGACATCATCACTTCCGGCTTATTGGCATAACCTACTATCTATCAAAAACGCCGACTCATTGTACCTGAAGTATGAATGTAACCAGTAGCAAACTCGGTTCTATCCATTTGAACACGATTTCCACGTCATGAAACAATGCGTTACAGATATTAAGGGCCTATATGTATGTATTCCCAGTGTTTGAAGCACTTTATTCAATATTATCCTAGGTTATCATTGTGAATTTTCCGAGTTGGAGTCACTTTCTTCCAGAGCCTCAGGCTACTTCATTGTGAATTCTAATTTGGTTAAACAGCGTTTTTTTGCAAATATAACAGCACTTTAAACGTTATTACCACTTGAATGTCTATCCTACCTTTCACAGCGCTTTGGATACAAATTCTCAGTATTTCAAAATTCAGTAGAGATGTTCCGGTGGTAATACGTATTCCAAGAGTTCAAGGGCCACTCTGACACACCCCACTGGTCTGTTGTTTTGAGATCTGAGAGTTTTTGCTTTAACACGGATGTCATACCGGCATTGTAAATTCATATTAAAACACTACTTGGAACACTAGCCTAACTGACATTTTGATTTCATATTGTTCTCAATACATTCATACTTTTCTACAACTCTAGGAAAATGAATTTTTCAGTGTTTCACAAACTCTTTTTCCCGAAAACACCAACTCCTTTTGACGCTGAAAAATAAATGTTAACAGTGTAACACTTGGTTCTCAGCTGTTTGAACAAGTTTTCGCACTGACAAAATTTTGCTGTTCAGATATTCAGTCTATTTGATTATGTATTCCTAGTGTGTGAAGCACATTTCTAAATATTTCCCAAGTCTGGAGATGTAAATTCTCAGTGCTACACTCCAATTTGCCCAGTGATTGAAGCTCATTCATTGTGCATACCCAATATTACTACACCCTGACCCTAACCCTGTCCCTAACCCTCTAACCCTAACCCTAAACCTAACCCTAACCTGCACCTGAAACCTAGCTAGCCGGAAATATTATCCTAACCCTAACCCTAGCCCGAAAACCAATTCTCTAACCTTAACACCAGAAATAACCCCAATACGTGATCACTCCCAGCAGGTCCCCTGGTGAAATCATCATCACCTGGGATCACTTGAGACTGCCCACGTGGCCCCTCCCCCTTGGTGACGTCACCACTTCTGGTTTAAGGGCCTAACCAGGTTTTTCTCAAAAACACCAACGAATTGTCCCTGAATTATAAATATAACGAATATCCGACTCGGTTCTATTTTCTTTGAAAACGATTTCCTTGTCATGAAACAATGTGTTACAGATATTAAGGCCCTTTATTCACGTATTCCTAGTGTTTGAAGCACTTTCTTATATATTCACCTAGGTTATCATTGTGAATTTCCCGAGTTGGAGTCACTTTCTTCCAGTGACTCAAGCTCCTTCATTGTGAATTCCAATTTGGTTAAACAGCGTTTTGTTACAAATATACCAGCACTTTAACCCTTATTACCACTTGAAAATCTATCCTAACTTCACAGCGCTTTGGATACATATTCCTAATATTTCAAAATTCAGTAGAGATGTTCGGGTAATAAAACGTATTCCAAGAACTCTAGAGACACTCTGGCACTATCCCCAGGTCTGTTGCTTTGAGATCTGAGAGTTTTCATTTTAACACGGGTGTCATACCGGCTTTTTAACGGCACATTAAAACACTACTTGGAACAGTAGCCTAATACCTTTTCATTTCTTAGTGTTCTCAATATTTTTATACTGTTCTATAGTTCTAGGAAAATGAATTGTTCCATGTTTCCCCAACTCCTTTTCCCGGAAACGCCAACTCCTTTTGTACAGTTGAATGCTACTTTTCAGTGAATTCTATTGCTTTCAAAGACTGATTAATGTGCCCTTCCTCTATCTCATGGATTTCTGCAGGTTACAATATTTTTTCTATACTATAGGCGTCCATTTTGATTTCTTTTCCACTTGTTCTCTCACAATTCAGTTATATTCATTATTGGCCCTGAATTACTACTGGTTTCTTGCAGTGTACTATAACTGGCCTTCTGCTCTATTTATGGGACTTAACCACATTTACAAACAACTTTATAAACTCCTCTGTGAACTAGAGAAGCTATATAAACTTGTCTCTCAACTATTTTCCAGTTTAGTGCTACTTTTCAGTGAGCTCTAGTGCTTTCAAAGACTGGTTTATTGTGCACTTGCTCTAGTTCAAAGATTTCTGCAGTGTGCAAAGACCTATCTAGACTATAGACTTACATTTTGATGTCTTCTCCATTTCGTCCATCACAATTCTGTTGTATTCACTATTATTTTCTCTGAATTACTAGTGGTTCCTTGAAGTGTCCTATAATTGGCTTTCTGCTCTAATCATGGAACCTCCCAACATATACAAACAACTTTGTACACTCTTCTCTGAACTTGAGAAGCTGTATACACTTGTCTCTCAACTGTTGTACAGTTGAATGCTACTTTGCAGTGAATTGTATTGCTTTCAAAGACTGGTTTAATGTGCACTTGCTCTATTTCAAGAATTACTGCAGGGTACAACATCCATTCTAGACTACAGACTTACGTTTTGATGTCACTTCCTCTTTTCTCTCACAATTCTGTTATATTCATTATTATTTGCTCTGAATTGCTACTTGTTTCTTGCAGTGTCCTATAATTTACCTTCTGCTATAATTATGGGACTTCACCACATGTACAAACAACTTTGTACACTCTTCTCTGAACTTGACAAGCTATATACACTTTTTTCTCAACTGTTGTACAGTTGAATGCTACTTTGCCGTGAATTCTATTGCTTTCAAAGACTGGTATAATGTGCACTTGCTCTATTTCAAATATTTCTGCAGGGAACAACATCCATTCCACACTATAGACTTACATTTTGATGTCTTTTCACTTGTTCTCTCACAGTTCAGTTATATTCATTGTTATTGGCTCTGAATTACTACTGGTTTATTGCAATGTCCTATACCTGGCCTTCTCCTCTACTTATGGGACTTAACCACATTTACAAATAACTTTATACACTCTTTTGTGAACTAGAGAAGCTATATAAACTTGTCTCTCAACTGTTTTACAGTCTAATGCTACCTTTCAGTGAATTCTAGTGGTTTCAAAGGCTGGTTTAATGTGCACTTTGCTCTATTTAAAGGGTTTTCTACAGTGTACAAAGATCTTTCTATACTTCAGATTTACATTCTGATGTCTTTTCCACTTGTTCTTTCACAATAATGTTATATTCATTGTTATTTGCTCTGAATTACTAGTGGTTCCTTGCAGTGTCCTATAATTGGCGTTCTGCTGTACTTTTGGAACTTTACCACATGTACAAACAACTTTATACACTCCTCTGTGAACTAGAGAGCTATATACACTTGTTTCTCAACTGTTTTACAGTTAACGCTACTTTTCCGTGAATTCTAGTGGTTTCAAAGACTGTCCTCATGTGCACTTGCTCTATTTTATGGATTTCTGCAGTGTGACAATACCTTTCCAGACTATAGACTTACATTTTAATGTCTATTCCACTTGTTCTATCACAATTTTGTTCTGTTTACTATTATTTGCTCTGATTTACTAGTTGTTCCTTTCAGTGTCCCATAATTGGCCTTCTGCTCTAATCATGGGACCTTTTCACATATACAAACAACTTTGTCCACTCTTCTCTGAACTTGAGAAGCTTGTCTCTCAATTGTTGTACAGTTTAATGCTAGTTTGCAGTGAATTCCATTGCTTTCAACGATTGGATTAAATGTGAACTTGCTCTATTTCAAGGATTTCTACAGTGTACAACATCCTTTCTAGACTATAGACTTACATTTTGATGTCTTTTCCACTTGTTCTATCATAATTCTGTTCTCTTCACTATTTATTTTTCTTTGTTTTCACTAGAAGTTAATGATTTATTTTTTTTAATTTCTTTATTGATTAAGGTATCACATATTTGTCCTCATACCCCATTCCCATCCCCCACCCTTCCCCACTCATGCCCCACCCCCCTGTTGTCCTTAACCGCTGGTTAGGCTCATATGCTTGCACACAAGTCCTTTGGTTGATCTCTCCCATTTACCCCCACCCTTCCCTACCCTCCCTCTGAGGTCCGACAGTTTGATCCATGCCTCCTTCTTTCTGGGCCTGTTCTTGTTCATCAGTCTATGTTGTTCATTATTTACCCTAGATGAGTGAGATCATATGCTATTAGAAATACACGTATAAGAACCGAAAATGAGACAAGAAATAATGTTTATGGTGACAGGTAAATGAATCAGTCTGCACTGAGTTGCCTTCTGGGCCAACAGTTGTTTTGAGACCCAATTTCATTGTCCAACAGTTCCTTATCTGTACATGTCAGCACTGACATTACAGTTCTGGATGGTGGACAAATGGTGGTAATGCAGGTCCGACTCTCTCTGGTTTGGTCCTGGGCAACCTGCAGGAATGCACAGCTGCTAACTGGTAGTATGGGAAGGCCCCATCACCGTCTTCCATCTCTGGACTGTTTCTCTTCTGTCTTCATGGCTGGAGTAGTCCTGTTGATTCCTCTCTCTTGCTGGAATCCACATGGTCTGGGAGTTGTTTTCTGAAAATATACAAACATATTCTCGAACAAAAGTTAATAAAGGAATATTTTCTATACATTTGACTTGGGATCCTATTTGATTTTTTTGCCCAAATGATTTTTCCCCTAGCTTCTTTTGAAACCATGTGTGTTGTTCATGGGTGTCATGATTTTAGCCTTATAATTAATATTCTAAAGATTAATTTTCTAGATGTAACTATTCACTACTATTAGCTCTGAATTACTAGTGGTTCCTTGCAGTGTCCAATAATTGGCCTTCTGCTCTAATCATGGTACTTCCCCACATGTACAAACTGCTTTATACACTCCTCTGTGAACTAGAGAAGCTATATAAACTTGTCTCTCAACTGTTTGATAGTTTAATGCTACTTTTCAGTGACTTCTAGTCGTTTGAAAGACTGGCTTCATGGGCACTTGCTCTATTTCAAGGATTTCTGCAGTGTACAAAGACCTTTCTATACTATAGACTTATATTTTATTGTCTTTTCCACTTGTGTTCTCACAATTCTGTTCTATTCAATATTATTTGCACTGAATTACTACTGGTTCCTTGCAGTGTCCTATAATTGGCCTGCTCCTGTACTTTTGGTCCTTACAAAGATGTACAAACACCTTTGTACACTCTTCTCTGAACTTCACAAGCTATATACACTTGTCTCTCAACTGTTGTACACTTGAATGCTACTTTCATTGATTTCTATTGCTTTCAAAGACTGGTTTAATGTGCACTTGCTCTATTTCAAGGATTTCTGCAGGGAACAACATCCTTTCTTGACTATAGACTTAAATTTTGATGTCTTTTCCAGTTGTTCTCTCACAATTCAGTCATATTCATTCTTATTTGCTCTGAATTACTACTGTTTTCTTGCAGTGTCCTATAATTGGCTTTCTGCTCTACATATGGGACTTCACCACATGTAAAAACAACTTTATACACTCCTCTGTGAACTTGAGAAGCTATATAAACTTGTCTCCCAACTATTTTACAGTTGAATTCTACTTTGCAGTGAATTCTTTTGGTTTCAAACACTGGTTTATTGTGCACTTGCTCTATTTCAAGGATTTCCACAGTGTATAACATCCTTTCTGGACTATAGACTTACATTTTGATGTCTTTTCCACTTCTTCCATCACAATTCTGTTCTATTCACTATTATTTGCTCTGAATTACTAGTGGTTCCTTGCAGTGCCCTATAATTGTCCTGCTCCTGTACTTTTAGGTCTTCCCCACATGTACAAACAACTTTGGACACTCTTCTCTGAACTTGAGAATCTGTATACACTTGTCTCTCAACTGTTGTACAGTTGAATGCTACTTGGCAGTGAATTCTATTGCTTTCAAAGGCTGGTTTAATGTGCACTTGCTCTATTTCAAGGATTTCTGCAGGTTACAATTTTTTTTTCTATACTGTAGGCATACATTTTGATTTCTTTTCCACTTGTTCTCTCACAATTCAGGTATATTCATTATTGGCCCTGAATTACTACTGGTTTCTTGCAGTGTACTATAACTGGCCTTCTGCTCTATTTATGGGACTTAACCACATTTACAAACAACTTTATACACTCCTCTGTGAACTAGAGAAGCTATATAAACTTGTCCTCAACTTTTTTCCAGTTTAGTGCTACTTTTCAGTGAATTCTAGTGCTTTCAAAGACTGGTTTAATGTGCACTTGCTCTAGTTCAAGGGTTTCTGCAGTGTGCAAAGACCTTTCTATACCATAGACTTACATTTTGATGTCTTTTCAACTTCTTCGATCACTATTCTGTTCTATTCATTATTATTTGCTCTGAATTACTACTGGTTTCTTGCAGTGTCCTATAACTGGCCTTCTCCTCTACTTATGGGACTTAACCACATTTACAAAGAACTTTATACACTCTTCTGTGAACTAGAGAGGCTATATAAACTTGTCTCTCAACCGTTTTATAGTTTGCTACTTTTCAGTGAATTCTAGTGGTTTCAAAGTCTGGTTCAATATGCACTTTGTTCTATTTAAAGGGTTTTCTGCAGTGTACATAGATCTTTCTATACTACAGACTTAGATTTTGATGGCTTTTCCACTTCTTCCATCACAATTCAGTTCTATTCACTATTATTTGATCTGAATTACTAGTGGTTCCTTGCAGTTTCCTATAATTGGCCTTCTCCTGTACTTTTGGGACTTCCCCACATGTACAGACGACTTTGTACACTCTTCTCTGAATGTCAGAAGGTATATACACTTTTCTCTCAACTGTTGTACAGTTCATTGCTACTTTCAGTGAATTCTATCGCTTTCAAAGACTGGTTTTATGTGCACTTACTCTATTTCAAGAATTTCTGCAGTGTACAAAGACCTTTCTATACTATAGGACTAATATTTTATTGTCTTTTTTCCACTTGTGTTCTCACAATTCTGTTCTATTCAATATTATTTGCTTTGAATTACTAGTGGTTCCTTGCAGTGTCCTATAATTGGCCTTCTGCTCTAATCATGGTACTTCCCCACATGTACAAACAGCATTATACACTCCTCTGTGAACTAGAGAAGCCAATTAACTTGTCTCTCAACTGTTTGATAGTTTAATGCTACTTTTCAGTGACTTCTAGTCGTTTGAAAGACTGGCTTCATGGGCACTTGCTCTATTTCAAGGATTTCTGCAGTGTACAAAGACCTTTCTATACTATAGACTTATATTTTATTGTCTTTTCCACTTGTGTTCTCACAATTCTGTTCTATTCAATATTATTTGCACTGAATTACTAGTGGTTCCTTGCGGTGTCCTATAATTGGCCTGCTCCAGTACTTTTGGGCCTTACAAAGATGTAAAAACACCTTTGTACACTCTTCTCTGAACTTGACAAGCTATATACACTAGTCTCTCAACTGTTGTACACTTGAATGCTACTTTCAGTGAATTCTATTGCTTTCAAAGGCTGGTTTAATGTGCACTTGCTCTATTTCAAGGATTTCTGCAGGGAACAACACCCTTTCTAGACTATAGACCTACATTTTGATGTCTTTGCCAGTTGTTCTCTCACAATTCAGTCATATTCATTGTTATTTGCTCTGAATTACTACTGGTTTCTTGCAGTGTCCTATAATTGGCTTTCTGCTCTACATATGGGACTTCACCACACGTAAAAACAACTTTATACACTCCTCTGTGAACTTGAGAAGCTATATAAACTTGTCTCCCAACTATTATACAGTTGAATACTACTTTGCAGTGAATTCTTTTGGTTTCAAACACTGGTTTAATGTGCACTTGCTCTATTTCAAGGGATTTCCGCAGTGTATTACATCCTTTCTGGACTACAGACTTACATTTTGATGTCTTTTCCACTTCTTCCATCACAATTCTGTTCTATTCACTATTATTTGCTCTGAATTACTAGTGGTTCCTTGCAGTTTCCTATAATTGACCTTCTCCTGTATTTTTGGGACTTCCCCACATGTACAAACGACTTTGTCCACTCTTCTCTGAACGTCAGAAGCTATATACACTTTTCTCTCAACTGTTGTACAGTTCAATGCTACTTTCCGTGAATTCTATTGCTTTCAAACACTGGTTTTATGTGCACTTGCTCTATTTCAAGAATTTCTGCAGTGTACAAACACCTTTCTATACTATAGACTTATATTTTATTGTCTTTTCCACTTGTGTTCTCACAATTCTGTTCTATTCAATATTATTTGCTGTGAATTACTAGTGGTTCCTTGCAGTGTCCTATAATTGGCCTTCTGCTGTACTTTTGGGACTTCACCACATGTACAAACAACTTTATGCACTCCTCTGTGAACTAGAGAAGCTATATACACTTGTTTCTCAACTGTTTTACAGTTAAGGCTACTTTTCAGTGAATTCTAGTGTTTCAAAGACTGGTTTAATGTGCACTTGCTCTAGTTCAAGGATTTTTCTGCAGTGTGCAAAGACCTTTTCTATACCATAGACTTACATTTTGATGTCTTTTCAACTTCGTCGATCACTATTCTGTTCTATTCATTATTATTTGCTCTGAATTACTCCTGGTTTCTTGCAGTGTCCTATAACTGGCCTTCTCCTCTACTTATGGGACTTAACCACATTTACAAAGAACTTTATACACTCTTCTGTGAACTAGAGAGGCTATATAAACTTGCTCTCAAACTGTTTTACAGTTTGGTTTGGTTCAATATGCACTTTGTGTTTTCTGCAGTGTACATAGATCTTTCTATACTACAGACTTAGATTTTGATGGCTTTTCCACTTTCTTCCATCACAATTCAGTTCTATTCACTATTATTTGATCTGAATTACTAGTGGTTCCTTGCAGTTTCCTATAATTGGCCTTCTCCTCCTGTACTTTTGGGACTTCCCCACATGTACAAACGACTTTGTACACTCTTCTCTGAACGTCAGAAGCTATATACACTTTTCTCTCAACTGTTGTTCTATTGCTTTCAAACACTGGTTTTATGTGCACTTGCTCTATTTCAAGAATTTCTGCAGTGTACAAACACCTTTCTATACTATACTTATATTTTTCAGTGAATTCTAGTGCTTTCAAAGACTGGTTTCTGTGAACTAGAGAAGCTATATATGTTAAGGCTACTTTTCAGTGAATGTGCACTTGCTCTAGTTCAAGGGTTTCTGCAGTGTGCAAAGACCTTTCTATACCATAGACTTACATTTTGATGTCTTTTCAACTTCGTCGATCACTATTCTGTTCTATTCATTATTATTTGCTCTGAATTACTCCTGGTTTCTTGCAGTGTCCTATAACTGGCCTTCTCCTCTACTTATGGGACTTAACCACATTTACAAAGAACTTTATACACTCTTCTGTGAACTAGAGAGGCTATATAAACTTGTCTCTCAACTGTTTTACAGTTTGCTACTTTTCAGTGAATTCTAGTGGTTTCAAAGTCTGGTTCAATATGCACTTTGCTCTATTTAAAGGGTTTTCTGCAGTGTACATAGATCTTTCTATACTACAGACTTAGATTTTGATGGCTTTTTCCACTTCTTCCATCACAATTCAGTTCTATTCACTATTATTTGATCTGAATTACTAGTGGTTCCTTGCAGTTTCCTATAATTGGCCTTCTCCTGTACTTTTGGGACTTCCCCACATGTACAAACGACTTTGTACACTCTTCTCTGAATGTCAGAAGGTATATACACTTTTCTCTCAACTGTTGTACAGTTCAATGCTACTTTCAGTGAATTCTATCGCTTTCAAACACTGGTTTTATGTGCACTTGCTCTATTTCAAGAATTTCTGCAGTGTACAAAGACCTTTCTATACTATAGACTAATATTTTATTGTCTTTTCCACTTGTGTTCTCACAATTCTGTTCTATTCAATATTATTTGCTTTGAATTACTAGTGGTTCCTTGCAGTGTCCTATAATTGGCCTTCTGCTCTAATCATGGTACTTCCCCACATGTACAAACAGCTTTATACACTCCTCTGTGAACTAGAGAAGCCAATTAACTTGTCTCTCAACTGTTTGATAGTTTAATGCTACTTTTCAGTGACTTCTAGTCGTTTGAAAGACTGGCTTCATGGGCACTTGCTCTATTTCAAGGATTTCTGCAGTGTACAAAGACCTTTCTATACTATAGACTTACATTTTATTGTCTTTTCCACTTGTGTTCTCACAATTCTGTTCTATTCAATATTATTTGCACTGAATTACTAGTGGTTCCTTGCAGTGTCGTATAATTGGCCTTCTCCAGTACTTTTGGGCCTTACAGAGATGTACAAACACCTTTGTACACTCTTCTCTGAACTTGACAAGCTATATACACTAGTCTCTCAACTGTTGTACACTTGAATGCTACTTTCAGTGAATTCTATTGCTTTCAAAGGCTGGTTTAATGTGCACTTGCTCTATTTCAAGGATTTCTGCAGGGAACAACACCCTTTCTAGACTATAGACCTACATTTTGATGTCTTTGCCAGTTGTTCTCTCACAATTCAGTCATATTCATTGTTATTTGCTCTGAATTACTACTGGTTTCTTGCAGTGTCCTATAATTGGCTTTCTGCTCTACATATGGGACTTCACCACACGTAAAAACAACTTTATACACTCCTCTGTGAACTTGAGAAGCTATATAAACTTGTCTCCCAACTATTATACAGTTGAATACTACTTTGCAGTGAATTCTTTTGGTTTCAAACACTGGTTTAATGTGCACTTGCTCTATTTCAAGGATTTCCGCAGTGTATTACATCCTTTCTGGACTACAGACTTACATTTTGATGTCTTTTCCACTTCTTCCATCACAATTCTGTTCTATTCACTATTATTTGCTCTGAATTACTAGTGGTTCCTTGCAGTTTCCTATAATTGGCCTTCTCCTGTATTTTTGGGACTTCCCCACATGTACAAACGACTTTGTCCACTCTTCTCTGAACGTCAGAAGCTATATACACTTTTCTCTCAACTGTTGTACAGTTCAATGCTACTTTCCGTGAATTCTATTGCTTTCAAACACTGGTTTTATGTGCACTTGCTCTATTTCAAGAATTTCTGCAGTGTACAAACACCTTTCTATACCATAGACTTATATTTTATTGTCTTTTCCACTTGTGTTTTCACAATTCTGTTCTATTCACTATTATTTGCTGTGAATTACTAGTGGTTCCTTGCAGTGCCCTATAATTGTCCTGCTCCTGTACTTTTAGGTCTTCTCCACATGTACAAACAACTTTGGACACTCTTCTCTGAACTTGAGAATCTGTATACACTTGTCTCTCAACTGTTGTACAGTTGAATGCTACTTTGCAGTGAATTCTATTGCTTTCAAAGGCTGGTTTAATGTGCACTTGCTCTATTTCAAGGATTTCTGCAGGTTACAATTTTTTTTTCTATACTGTAGGCATACATTTTGATTTCTTTTCCACTTGTTCTGTCACAATTCAGGTATATTCATTATTGGCCCTGAATTACTACTGGTTTCTTGCAGTGTACTATAACTGGCCTTCTGCTCTATTTATGGGACTTAACCACATTTACAAACAACTTTATACACTCCTCTGTGAACTAGAGAAGCTATATAAACTTGTCCTCAACTTTTTTCCAGTTTAGTGCTACTTTTCAGTGAATTCTAGTGCTTTCAAAGACTGGTTTAATGTGCACTTGCTCTAGTTCAAGGATTTCTGCAGTGTGCAAAGACCTTTCTATACCATAGACTTACATTTTGATGTCTTTTCAACTTCGTCGATCACTATTCTGTTCTATTCATTATTATTTGCTCTGAATTACTACTGGTTTCTTGCAGTGTCCTATAACTGGCCTTCTCCTCTACTTATGGGACTTAACCACATTCACAAAGAACTTTATACACTCTTCTGTGAACTAGAGAGGCTATATAAACTTGTCTCTCAACTGTTTTATAGTTTGCTACTTTTCAGTGAATTCTAGTGGTTTCAAAGTCTGGTTCAATATGCACTTTGTTCTATTTAAAGGGTTTTCTGCAGTGTACATAGATCTTTCTATACTACAGACTTAGATTTTGATGGCTTTTCCACTTCTTCCATCACAATTCAGTTCTATTCACTATTATTTGATCTGAATTACTAGTGGTTCCTTGCAGTTTCCTATAATTGGCCTTCTCCTGTACTTTTGGGACTTCCCCACATGTACAAACGACTTTGTACACTCTTCTCTGAATGTCAGAAGGTATATACACTTTTCTCTCAACTGTTGTACAGTTCATTGCTACTTTCAGTGAATTCTATCGCTTTCAAAGACTGGTTTTATGTGCACTTGCTCTATTTCAAGAATTTCTGCAGTGTACAAAGACCTTTCTATACTATAGACTAATATTTTATTGTCTTTTCCACTTGTGTTCTCACAATTCTGTTCTATTCAATATTATTTGCTTTGAATTACTAGTGGTTCCTTGCAGTGTCCTATAATTGGCCTTCTGCTCTAATCATGGTACTTCCCCACATGTACAAACAGCTTTATACACTCCTCTGTGAACTAGAGAAGCCAATTAACTTGTCTCTCAACTGTTTGATAGTTTAATGCTACTTTTCAGTGACTTCTAGTCGTTTGAAAGACTGGCTTCATGGGCACTTGCTCTATTTCAAGGATTTCTGCAGTGTACAAAGACCTTTCTATACTATAGACTTTATATTTTATTGTCTTTTCCACTTGTGTTCTCACAATTCTGTTCTATTCAATATTATTTGCACTGAATTACTAGTGGTTCCTTGCAGTGTCCTATAATTGGCCTTCTCCAGTACTTTTGGGCCTTACAAAGATGTACAAACACCTTTGTACACTCTTCTCTGAACTTGACAAGCTATATACACTAGTCTCTCAACTGTTGTACACTTGAATGCTACTTTCAGTGAATTCTATTGCTTTCAAAGGCTGGTTTAATGTGCACTTGCTCTATTTCAAGGATTTCTGCAGGGAACAACACCCTTTCTAGACTATAGACCTACATTTTGATGTCTTTGCCAGTTGTTCTCTCACAATTCAGTCATATTCATTGTTATTTGCTCTGAATTACTACTGGTTTCTTGCAGTGTCCTATAATTGGCTTTCTGCTCTACATATGGGACTTCACCACACGTAAAAAAACAACTTTATACACTCCTCTGTGAACTTGAGAAGCTATATAAACTTGTCTCCCAACTATTATACAGTTGAATACTACTTTGCAGTGAATTCTTTTGGTTTCAAACACTGGTTTAATGTGCACTTGCTCTATTTCAAGGATTTCCGCAGTGTATTACATCCTTTCTGGACTATAGACTTACATTTTGATGTCTTTTCCACTTCTTGCATCACAATTCTGTTCTATTCACTATTATTTGCTCTGAATTACTAGTGGTTCCTTGCAGTTTCCTATAATTGGCCTTCTCCTGTATTTTTGGGACTTCCCCACATGTACAAACGACTTTGTCCACTCTTCTCTGAACGTCAGAAGCTATATACACTTTTCTCTCAACTGTTGTACAGTTCAATGCTACTTTCCGTGAATTCTATTGCTTTCAAACACTGGTTTTATGTGCACTTGCTCTATTTCAAGAATTTCTGCAGTGTACAAAGACCTTTCTATACTATAGACTAATATTTTATTGTCTTTTCCACTTGTGTTCTCACAATTCTGTTCTATTCAATATTATTTGCTGTGAATTACTAGTGGTTCCTTGCAGTGTCCTATAATTGGCCTTCTGCTCTAATCATGGTACTTCCCCACATGTACAAACAACTTTATACACTCCTCTGTGAACTAGAGAAGCCAATTAACTTGTCTCTCAACTGTTTGATAGTTTAATGCTACTTTTCAGTGACTTCTAGTCGTTTGAAAGACTGGCTTCATGGGCACTTGCTCTATTTCAAGGATTTCTGCAGTGTACAAAGACCTTTCTATACTATAGACTTATATTTTATTGTCTTTTCCACTTGTGTTCTCACAATTCTGTTCTATTCAATATTATTTGCACTGAATTACTACTGGTTCCTTGCAGTGTCCTATAATTGGCCTGCTCCTGTACTTTTGGGCCTTACAAAGATGTACAAACACCTTTGTACACTCTTCTCTGAACTTGACAAGCTATATACACTTGTCTCTCAACTGTTGTACACTTGAATGCTACTTTCAGTGATTTCTATTGCTTTCAAAGGCTGGTTTAATGTGCACTTGCTCTATTTCAAGGATTTCTGCAGGGAACAACACCCTTTCTTGACTATAGACTTACATTTTGATGTCTTTTCCAGTTGTTCTCTCACAATTCAGTCATATTCATTGTTATTTGCTCTGAATTACTACTGTTTTCTTGCAGTGTCCTATAATTGGCTTTCTGCTCTACATATGGGACTTCACCACATGTTAAAAAACAACTTTATACACTCCTCTGTGAACTTGAGAAGCTATATAAACTTGTCTCCCAACTATTTTACAGTTGAATTCTACTTTGCAGTGAATTCTTTTGGTTTCAAACACTGGTTTTAATGTGCACTTGCTCTATTTCAAGGATTTCCGCAGTGTATAACATCCTTTCTGGACTATAGACTTACATTTTGATGTCTTTTCCACTTCTTCCATCACAATTCTGTTCTATTCACTATTATTTGCTCTGAATTACTAGTGGTTCCTTGCAGTGCCCTATAATTGGCCTTCTCCTGTACTTTTGGGACTTCCCCACATGTACAAACAACTTTGACACTCTTCTCTGAACGTGAGAATCTATATACACTTTTCTCTCAACTGTTGTACAGTTGAATGCTACTTTGCAGTGAATTCTATTGCTTTCAAACACTGGTTTAATGTGCACTTGCTCTATTTCAAGGATTTCTGCAGTGTACAATTTTTTTTCTATACTATAGACTTACATTTTGATTTCTTTTCCACTTGTGTTCTCTCACAATTCTGTTCTATTCAATTATTTTGCCCTGAATTACTAGTGGTTCCTTGCAGTGTCCTATAATTGGCCTTCTGCTCTATTTATGGGACTTAACCACATGTACAAACAACTTTATACACTCCTCTGTGAACTAGAGAAGCTATATAAACTTGTCTCTCAACTGTTTTCCAGTTAAGTGCTACTTTTCAGTGAATTCTAGTGCTTTCAAAGACTGGTTTAATGTGCACTTGCTCTAGTTCAAGGATTTCTGCAGTGTGCAAAGACCTTTCTATACCATAGACTTACATTTTGATGTCTTTTCAACTTCGTCGATCACTATTCTGTTCTATTCATTATTATTTGCTCTGAATTACTACTGGTTTCTTGCAGTGTCCTATAACTGGCCTTCTCCTCTACTTATGGGACTTAACCACATTTACAAAGAACTTTATACACTCTTCTGTGAACTAGAGAGAGGCTATATAAACTTGTCTCTCAACTGTTTTACAGTTTGCTACTTTTCAGTGAATTCTAGTGGTTTCAAAGTCTGGTTCAATATGCACTTTGCTCTATTTAAAGGGTTTTCTGCAGTGTACATAGATCTTTCTATACTACAGACTTAGATTTTGATGGCTTTTCCACTTCTTCCATCACAATTCAGTTCTATTCACTATTATTTGATCTGAATTACTAGTGGTTCCTTGCAGTTTCCTATAATTGGCCTTCTCCTGTATTTTTGGGACTTCCCCACATGTACAAACGACTTTGTACACTCTTCTCTGAATGTCAGAAGGTATATACACTTTTCTCTCAACTGTTGTACAGTTCAATGCTACTTTCAGTGAATTCTATCGCTTTCAAAGACTGGTTTTATGTGCACTTGCTCTATTTCAAGAATTTCTGCAGTGTACAAAGACCTTTCTATACTATAGACTAATATTTTATTGTCTTTTCCACTTGTGTTCTCACAATTCTGTTCTATTCAATATTATTTGCTTTGAATTACTAGTGGTTCCTTGCAGTGTCCTATAATTGGCCTTCTGCTCTAATCATGGTACTTCCCCACATGTACAAACAGCTTTATACACTCCTCTGTGAACTAGAGAAGCCAATTAACTTGTCTCTCAACTGTTTGATAGTTTAATGCTACTTTTCAGTGACTTCTAGTCGTTTGAAAGACTGGCTTCATGGGCACTTGCTCTATTTCAAGGATTTCTGCAGTGTACAAAGACCTTTCTATACTATAGACTTATATTTTATTGTCTTTTCCACTTGTGTTCTCACAATTCTGTTCTATTCAATATTATTTGCACTGAATTACTACTGGTTCCTTGCAGTGTCCTATAATTGGCCCTGCTCCTGTACTTTTGGGCCTTACAAAGATGTACAAACACCTTTGTACACTCTTCTCTGAACTTGACAAGCTATATACACTTGTCTCTCAACTGTTGTACACTTGAATGCTACTTTCAGTGATTTCTATTGCTTTCAAAGGCTGGTTTAATGTGCACTTGCTCTATTTCAAGGATTTCTGCAGGTTACAATTTTTTTTCTATACTGTAGGCATACATTTTGATTTCTTTTCCACTTGTTCTGTCACAATTCAGGTATATTCATTATTGGCCCTGAATTACTACTGGTTTCTTGCAGTGTACTATAACTGGCCTTCTGCTCTATTTATGGGACTTAACCACATTTACAAACAACTTTATACACTCCTCTGTGAACTAGAGAAGCTATATAAACTTGTCCTCAACTTTTTTCCAGTTTAGTGCTACTTTTCAGTGAATTCTAGTGCTTTCAAAGACTGGTTTAATGTGCACTTGCTCTAGTTCAAGGATTTCTGCAGTGTGCAAAGACCTTTCTATATACCATAGACTTACATTTTGATGTCTTTTCAACTTCGTCGATCACTATTCTGTTCTATTCATTATTATTTGCTCTGAATTACTACTGGTTTCTTGCAGTGTCCTATAACTGGCCTTCTCCTCTACTTATGGGACTTAACCACATTTACAAAGAACTTTATACACTCTTCTGTGAACTAGAGAGGCTATATAAACTTGTCTCTCAACTGTTTTATAGTTTGCTACTTTTCAGTGAATTCTAGTGGTTTCAAAGTCTGGTTCAATATGCACTTTGTTCTATTTAAAGGGTTTTCTGCAGTGTACATAGATCTTTCTATACTACAGACTTAGATTTTGATGGCTTTTCCACTTCTTCCATCACAATTCAGTTCTATTCACTATTATTTGATCTGAATTACTAGTGGTTCCTTGCAGTTTCCTATAATTGGCCTTCTCCTGTACTTTTGGGACTTCCCCCCACATGTACAAACGACTTTGTACACTCTTCTCTGAATGTCAGAAGGTATATACACTTTTCTCTCAACTGTTGTACAGTTCATTGCTACTTTCAGTGAATTCTATCGCTTTCAAAGACTGGTTTTATGTGCACTTACTCTATTTCAAGAATTTCTGCAGTGTACAAAGACCTTTCTATACTATAGACTAATATTTTATTGTCTTTTCCACTTGTGTTCTCACAATTCTGTTCTATTCAATATTATTTGCTTTGAATTACTAGTGGTTCCTTGCAGTGTCCTATAATTGGCCTTCTGCTCTAATCATGGTACTTCCCCACATGTACAAACAGCTTTATACACTCCTCTGTGAACTAGAGAAGCCATATTAACTTGTCTCTCAACTGTTTGATAGTTTAATGCTACTTTTCAGTGACTTCTAGTCGTTTGAAAGACTGGCTTCATGGGCACTTGCTCTATTTCAAGGATTTCTGCAGTGTACAAAGACCCTTTCTATACTATAGACTTATATTTTATTGTCTTTTCCACTTGTGTTCTCACAATTCTGTTCTATTCAATATTATTTGCACTGAATTACTAGTGGTTCCTTGCAGTGTCCTATAATTGGCCTTCTCCTGTACTTTTGGGCCTTACAAAGATGTACAAACACCTTTGTACACTCTTCTCTGAACTTGACAAGCTATATACACTTGTCTCTCAACTGTTGTACACTTGAATGCTACTTTCAGTGATTTCTATTGCTTTCAAAGGCTGGTTTAATGTGCACTTGCTCTATTTCAAGGATTTCTGCAGGGAACAACACCTTTTTCTAGACTATAGACCTACATTTTGATGTCTTTGCCCAGTTGTTCTCTCACAATTCAGTCATATTCATTGTTATTTGCTCTGAATTACTACTGGTTTCTTGCAGTGTCCTATAATTGGCTTTCTGCTCTACATATGGGACTTCACCACACGTAAAAACAACTTTATACACTCCTCTGTGAACTTGAGAAGCTATATAAACTTGTCTCCCAACTATTTTTTACAGTTGAATACTACTTTGCAGTGAATTCTTTTGGTTTCAAACACTGGTTTAATGTGCACTTGCTCTATTTCAAGGATTTCCGCAGTGTATTACATCCTTTCTGGACTATAGACTTACATTTTGATGTCTTTTCCACTTCTTCCATCACAATTCTGTTCTATTCACTATTATTTGCTCTGAATTACTAGTGGTTCCTTGCAGTTTCCTATAATTGGCCTTCTCCTGTATTTTTGGGACTTCCCCACATGTACAAACAACTTTGTCCACTCTTCTCTGAACGTGAGAAGCTATATACACTTTTCTCTCAACTGTTGTACAGTTTCAATGCTACTTTCCAGTGAATTCTATTGCTTTCAAAACTGGTTTTATGTGCACTTGCTCTATTTCAAGAATTTCTGCAGTGTACAAAGACCTTTCTATACTATAGACTTATATTTTATTGTCTTTTCCACTTGTGTTCTCACAATTCTGTTCTATTCAATATTATTTGCCCTGAATTACTAGTGGTTCCTTGCAGTGTCCTATAATTGGCCTTCTGCTCTACTTTTGGGACTTCACCACATGTACAAACAACTTTATACACTCCTCTGTGAACTAGAGAAGCTATATACACTTGTTTCTCAACTGTTTTACAGTTAAGTGCTACTTTTCAGTGAATTCTAGTGCTTTCAAAGACTGGTTTAATGTGCACTTGCTCTAGTTCAAGGGATTTCTGCAGTGTGCAAAGACCTTTCTATACCATAGACTTACATTTTGATGTCTTTTCAACTTCGTCGATCACTATTCTGTTCTATTCATTATTATTTGCTCTGAATTACTACTGGTTTCTTGCAGTGTCCTATAACTGGCCTTCTCCTCTACTTATGGGACTTAACCACATTTACAAAGAACTTTATACACTCTTCTGTGAACTAGAGAGGCTATATAAACTTGTCTCTCAACTGTTTTACAGTTTGCTACTTTTCAGTGAATTCTAGTGGTTTCAAAGTCTGGTTCAATATGCACTTTGTTCTATTTAAAGGGTTTTCTGCAGTGTACATAGATCTTTCTATACTACAGACTTAGATTTTGATGGCTTTTCCACTTCTTCCATCACAATTCAGTTCTATTCACTATTATTTGATCTGAATTACTAGTGGTTCCTTGCAGTTTCCTATAATTGGCCTTCTCCTGTACTTTTGGGACTTCCCCACATGTACAAACGACTTTGTACACTCTTCTCTGAATGTCAGAAGGTATATACACTTTTCTCTCAACTGTTGTACAGTTCAATGCTACTTTCAGTGAATTCTATCGCTTTCAAAGACTGGTTTTATGTGCACTTGCTCTATTTCAAGAATTTCTGCAGTGTACAAAGACCTTTCTATACTATAGACTAAATATTTTTATTGTCTTTTCCACTTGTGTTCTCACAATTCTGTTCTATTCAATATTATTTGCTTTGAATTACTAGTGGTTCCTTGCAGTGTCCTATAATTGGCCTTCTGCTCTAATCATGGTACTTCCCCACATGTACAAAACAACTTTATACACTCCTCTGTGAACTAGAGAAGCCAATTAACTTGTCTCTCAACTGTTTGATAGTTTAATGCTACTTTTCAGTGACTTCTAGTCGTTTGAAAGACTGGCTTCATGGGCACTTGCTCTATTTCAAGGATTTCTGCAGTGTACAAAGACCTTTCTATACTATAGACTTATATTTTATTGTCTTTTCCACTTGTGTTCTCACAATTCTGTTCTATTCAATATTATTTGCACTGAATTACTAGTGGTTCCTTGCAGTGTCCTATAATTGGCCTTCTCCAGTACTTTTGGGCCTTACAAAGATGTACAAACACCTTTGTACACTCTTCTCTGAACTTGACAAGCTATATACACTAGTCTCTCAACTGTTGTACACTTGAATGCTACTTTCAGTGAATTCTATTGCTTTCAAAGGCTGGTTTAATGTGCACTTGCTCTATTTCAAGGATTTCTGCAGGGAACAACACCCTTTCTAGACTATAGACCTACATTTTGATGTCTTTTGCCAGTTGTTCTCTCACAATTCAGTCATATTCATTGTTATTTGCTCTGAATTACTAGTGGTTTCTTGCAGTGTCCTATAATTGGCTTTCTGCTCTACATATGGGACTTCACCACATGTAAAAACAACTTTATACACTCCTCTGTGAACTTGAGAAGCTATATAAACTTGTCTCCCAACTATTTTACAGTTGAATACTACTTTGCAGTGAATTCTTTTGGTTTTCAAACACTGGTTTAATGTGCACTTGCTCTATTTCAAGGATTTCCGCAGTGTATTACATCCTTTCTGGACTATAGACTTACATTTTGATGTCTTTTCCACTTCTTCCATCACAATTCTGTTCTATTCACTATTATTTGCTCTGAATTACTAGTGGTTCCTTGCAGTGTCCTATAATTGGCCTTCTCCTGTACTTTTTTGGGACTTAACCACATGTACAAACACTTTTGTACACTCTTCTCTGAACGTGAGAAGCTATATACACTTGTCTCTCAACTGTTGTACAGTTGAATGCTACTTTTCAGTGAATTCTATTGCTTTCAAAGACTGGTTTAATGTGCACTTGCTCTATTTCAAGGATTTCTGCAGTGTACAAAGACCTTTCTATACTATAGACTTACATTTTGATGTGTCTTTCCACTTGTGTTCATCACAATTCTGTTCTATTCAATATTATTTGCTCTGAATTACTACTGGTTTCTTGCAGTGTCCTATAATTGGCCTTCTCCTGTATTTTATGGGACTTCACCACATGTACAAACAACTTTATACACTCTTCTGTGAACTTGAGAAGCTATATAAACTTGTCTCTCAACTGTTTTACAGTTGAATGCTACTTTTCAGTGAATTCTATTGGTTTTCAAAGACTGGTTTAATGTGCACTTGCTCTATTTTTAAAGGTTTTTTCTGCAGTGTACAAAGATCTTCTCTATACTATAGACTTACATTTTGATGTCTTTTTTTCCACTTGTGTTCTCACAATTCTGTTCTATTCAATATTATTTGCTCTGAATTACTAGTGGTTCCTTGCAGTGTCCTATAATTGGCCTTCTCCTGTACTTTTGGGACTTCCCCACATGTACAAACAACTTTGTACACTCCTCTGTGAACTTGAGAAGCTATATACACTTGTCTCTCAACTGTTTTACAGTTTTAATGCTACTTTTCAGTGAATTCTATTGCTTTCAAAAGACTGGTTTTAATGTGCACTTGCTCTATTTCAAGGATTTCTGCAGTGTACAAAGACCTTTCTATACTATAGACTTATATTTTTATTGTCTTTTCCACTTGTGTTCTCACAATTCTGTTCTATTCAATATTATTTGCTCTGAATTACTAGTGGTTCCTTGCAGTGTCCTATAATTGGCCTTCTCCTGTACTTTTGGGACTTCCCCACATGTACAAACAACTTTATACACTCCTCTGTGAACTAGAGAAGCTATATACACTTGTCTCTCAACTGTTTTACAGTTGAATGCTACTTTTCAGTGAATTCTATTGCTTTCAAAGGCTGGTTCAATGTGCACTTGCTCTATTTCAAGGATTTCTGCAGTGTACAATTTTTTTTCTATACTGTAGACTTTATTTTGATTTCTTTTCCACTTGTTCTCTCACAATTCAGTTATATTCATTATTGGCCCTGAATTACTACTGGTTCCTTGCAGTGTCCTATAATTGGCCTTCTCCTCTATTTTTGGGACTTAACCCACATTGTACAAACAACTTTATACACTCTTCTCTGTGAACTAGAGAAGCTATATAAACTTGTCTCTCAACTTTTTTCCAGTTTAGTGCTACTTTTCAGTGAATTCTAGTGCTTTCAAAGACTGGTTTAATGTGCACTTGCTCTATTTCAAGGATTTCTGCAGTGTGCAAAGACCTTTCTATACCATAGACTTACATTTTTGATGTCTTTTCAACTTCGTCAATCACTATTCTGTTCTATTCATTATTATTTGCTCTGAATTACTACTGGTTTCTTGCAGTGTCCTATAACTGGCCTTCTCCTCTACTTATGGGACTTAACCACATTTACAAAGAACTTTATACACTCTTCTGTGAACTAGAGAGGCTATATAAACTTGTCTCTCAACTGTTTTAGTTTAGTTTGCTACTTTTCAGTGAATTCTAGTGGTTTCAAAGTCTGGTTCAATATGCACTTTGCTCTATTTAAAGGGTTTTCTGCAGTGTACATAGATCTTTCTATACTACAGACTTAGATTTTGATGGCTTTTCCACTTCTTCCATCACAATTCAGTTCTATTCACTATTATTTGATCTGAATTACTAGTGGTTCCTTGCAGTTTCCTATAATTGGCCTTCTCCTGTACTTTTGGGACTTCCCCACATGTACAAACGACTTTGTACACTCTTCTCTGAATGTCAGAAGGTATATACACTTTTCTCTCAACTGTTGTACAGTTCAATGCTACTTTCAGTGAATTCTATCGCTTTCAAAGACTGGTTTTATGTGCACTTGCTCTATTTCAAGAATTTCTGCAGTGTACAAAGACCTTTCTATACTATAGACTAATATTTTATTGTCTTTTCCACTTGTGTTCTCACAATTCTGTTCTATTCAATATTATTTGCTTTGAATTACTAGTGGTTCCTTGCAGTGTCCTATAATTGGCCTTCTGCTCTAATCATGGTACTTCCCCACATGTACAAACAGCTTTATACACTCCTCTGTGAACTAGAGAAGCCAATTAACTTGTCTCTCAACTGTTTGATAGTTTAATGCTACTTTTCAGTGACTTCTAGTCGTTTGAAAGACTGGCTTCATGGGCACTTGCTCTATTTCAAGGATTTCTGCAGTGTACAAAGACCTTTCTATACTATAGACTTATATTTTATTGTCTTTTCCACTTGTGTTCTCACAATTCTGTTCTATTCAATATTATTTGCACTGAATTACTAGTGGTTCCTTGCAGTGTCCTATAATTGGCCTTCTCCAGTACTTTTGGGCCTTACAAAGATGTACAAACACCTTTGTACACTCTTCTCTGAACTTGACAAGCTATATACACTAGTCTCTCAACTGTTGTACACTTGAATGCTACTTTCAGTGAATTCTATTGCTTTCAAAGGCTGGTTTAATGTGCACTTGCTCTATTTCAAGGATTTCTGCAGGGAACAACACCCTTTCTAGACTATAGACCTACATTTTGATGTCTTTGCCAGTTGTTCTCTCACAATTCAGTCATATTCCATTGTTATTTGCTCTGAATTACTACTGGTTTCTTGCAGTGTCCTATAATTGGCTTTCTGCTCTACATATGGGACTTCACCACACGTAAAAACAACTTTATACACTCCTCTGTGAACTTGAGAAGCTATATAAACTTGTCTCCCAACTATTTTACAGTTGAAATACTACTTTGCAGTGAATTCTTTTGGTTTTCAAACACTGGTTTTTAATGTGCACTTGCTCTATTTCAAGGATTTCCGCAGTGTATTACATCCTTTCTGGACTATAGACTTACATTTTGATGTCTTTTCCACTTCTTCCATCACAATTCTGTTCTATTCACTATTATTTGCTCTGAATTACTAGTGGTTCCTTGCAGTTTCCTATAATTGGCCTTCTCCTGTATTTTTGGGACTTCCCCACATGTACAAACAACTTTGTCCACTCTTCTTTGAACGTCAGAAGCTATATACACTTTTCTCTCAACTGTTGTACAGTTCAATGCTACTTTCCATGAATTCTATTGCTTTCAAACACTGGTTTTATGTGCACTTGCTCTATTTCAAGAATTTCTGCAGTGTACAAAGACCTTTCTATACTATAGACTTATATTTTATTGTCTTTTCCACTTGTGTTCTCACAATTCTGTTCTATTCAATATTATTTGCTGTGAATTACTAGTGGTTCCTTGCAGTGTCCTATAATTGGCCTTCTGCTGTACTTTTGGGACTTCACCACATGTACAAACAACTTTATGCACTCCTCTGTGAACTAGAGAAGCTATATACACTTGTTTCTCAACTGTTTTACAGTTAAGGCTACTTTTCAGTGAATTCTAGTGCTTTCAAAGACTGGTTTAATGTGCACTTGCTCTAGTTCAAGGGTTTCTGCAGTGTGCAAAGACCTTTCTATACCATAGACTTACATTTTGATGTCTTTTCAACTTCGTCGATCACTATTCTGTTCTATTCATTATTATTTGCTCTGAATTACTCCTGGTTTCTTGCAGTGTCCTATAACTGGCCTTCTCCTCTACTTATGGGACTTAACCACATTTACAAAGAACTTTATACACTCTTCTGTGAACTAGAGAGGCTATATAAACTTGTCTCTCAACTGTTTTACAGTTTGCTACTTTTCAGTGAATTCTAGTGGTTTCAAAGTCTGGTTCAATATGCACTTTGCTCTATTTAAAGGGTTTTCTGCAGTGTACATAGATCTTTCTATACTACAGACTTAGATTTTGATGGCTTTTCCACTTCTTCCATCACAATTCAGTTCTATTCACTATTATTTGATCTGAATTACTAGTGGTTCCTTGCAGTTTCCTATAATTGGCCTTCTCCTGTACTTTTGGGGACTTCCCCACATGTACAAACGACTTTGTACACTCTTCTCTGAATGTCAGAAGGTATATACACTTTTTCTCTCAACTGTTGTACAGTTCAATGCTACTTTCAGTGAATTCTATCGCTTTCAAACACTGGTTTTATGTGCACTTGCTCTATTTCAAGAATTTCTGCAGTGTACAAAGACCTTTCTATACTATAGACTAATATTTTATTGTCTTTTCCACTTGTGTTCTCACAATTCTGTTCTATTCAATATTATTTGCTTTGAATTACTAGTGGTTCCTTGCAGTGTCCTATAATTGGCCTTCTGCTCTAATCATGGTACTTCCCCACATGTACAAACAGCTTTATACACTCCTCTGTGAACTAGAGAAGCCAATTAACTTGTCTCTCAACTGTTTGATAGTTTAATGCTACTTTTCAGTGACTTCTAGTCGTTTGAAAGACTGGCTTCATGGGCACTTGCTCTATTTCAAGGATTTCTGCAGTGTACAAAGACCTTTCTATACTATAGACTTATATTTTATTGTCTTTTCCACTTGTGTTCTCACAATTCTGTTCTATTCAATATTATTTGCACTGAATTACTAGTGGTTCCTTGCAGTGTCCTATAATTGGCCTGCTCCTGTACTTTTGGGCCTTACAAAGATGTACAAACACCTTTGTACACTCTTCTCTGAACTTGACAAGCTATATACACTTGTCTCTCAACTGTTGTACACTTGAATGCTACTTTCAGTGAATTCTATTGCTTTCAAAGGCTGGTTTAATGTGCACTTGCTCTATTTCAAGGATTTCTGCAGGGAACAACACCCTTTCTAGACTATAGACCTACATTTTTGATGTCTTTGCCAGTTGTTCTCTCACAATTCAGTCATATTCATTGTTATTTGCTCTGAATTACTACTGGTTTCTTGCAGTGTCCTATAATTGGCTTTCTGCTCTACATATGGGACTTCACCACATGTAAAAACAACTTTTATACACTCCTCTGTGAACTTGAGAAGCTATATAAACTTGTCTCCCAACTATTTTACAGTTGAATACTACTTTGCAGTGAATTCTTTTGGTTTCAAACACTGGTTTAATGTGCACTTGCTCTATTTCAAGGATTTCCGCAGTGTATTACATCCTTTCTGGACTATAGACTTACATTTTGATGTCTTTTCCACTTCTTCCATCACAATTCTGTTCTATTCACTATTATTTGCTCTGAATTACTAGTGGTTCCTTGCAGTTTCCTATAATTGGCCTTCTCCTGTATTTTTGGGACTTCCCCACATGTACAAACAACTTTGACACTCTTCTCTGAACGTCAGAAGCTATATACACTTTTCTCTCAACTGTTGTACAGTTCAATGCTACTTTCCGTGAATTCTATTGCTTTCAAACACTGGTTTTATGTGCACTTGCTCTATTTCAAGAATTTCTGCAGTGTACAAAGACCTTTCTATACTATAGACTTATATTTTATTGTCTTTTCCACTTGTGTTCTCACAATTCTGTTCTATTCAATATTATTTGCTGTGAATTACTAGTGGTTCCTTGCAGTGTCCTATAATTGGCCTTCTGCTGTATTTTGGGACTTCACCACATGTACAAACAACTTTATGCACTCCTCTGTGAACTAGAGAAGCTATATACACTTGTTTCTCAACTGTTTTACAGTTAAGGCTACTTTTCAGTGAATTCTAGTGCTTTCAAAGACTGGTTTAATGTGCACTTGCTCTAGTTCAAGGATTTCTGCAGTGTGCAAAGACCTTTCTATACCATAGACTTACATTTTGATGTCTTTTCAACTTCGTCGATCACTATTCTGTTCTATTCATTATTATTTGCTCTGAATTACTACTGGTTTCTTGCAGTGTCCTATAACTGGCCTTCTCCTCTACTTATGGGACTTAACCACATTTACAAAGAACTTTATACACTCTTCTGTGAACTAGAGAGGCTATATAAACTTGTCTCTCAACTGTTTTACAGTTTGCTACTTTTCAGTGAATTCTAGTGGTTTCAAAGTCTGGTTCAATATGCACTTTGTTCTATTTAAAGGGTTTTCTGCAGTGTACATAGATCTTTCTATACTACAGACTTAGATTTTGATGGCTTTTCCACTTCTTCCATCACAATTCAGTTCTATTCACTATTATTTGATCTGAATTACTAGTGGTTCCTTGCAGTTTCCTATAATTGGCCTTCTCCTGTACTTTTGGGACTTCCCCACATGTACAAACGACTTTGTACACTCTTCTCTGAATGTCAGAAGGTATATACACTTTTCTCTCAACTGTTGTACAGTTCAATGCTACTTTCAGTGAATTCTATCGCTTTCAAAGACTGGTTTTATGTGCACTTGCTCTATTTCAAGAATTTCTGCAGTGTACAAAGACCTTTCTATACTATAGACTAATATTTTATTGTCTTTTCCACTTGTGTTCTCACAATTCTGTTCTATTCAATATTATTTGCTTTGAATTACTAGTGGTTCCTTGCAGTGTCCTATAATTGGCCTTCTGCTCTAATCATGGTACTTCCCCACATGTACAAACAGCTTTATACACTCCTCTGTGAACTAGAGAAGCCAATTAACTTGTCTCTCAACTGTTTGATAGTTTAATGCTACTTTTCAGTGACTTCTAGTCGTTTGAAAGACTGGCTTCATGGGCACTTGCTCTATTTCAAGGATTTCTGCAGTGTACAAAGACCTTTCTATACTATAGACTTATATTTTATTGTCTTTTCCACTTGTGTTCTCACAATTTCTGTTCTATTCAATATTATTTGCACTGAATTACTAGTGGTTCCTTGCAGTGTCCTATAATTGGCCTTCTCCAGTACTTTTGGGCCTTACAAAGATGTACAAACACCTTTGTACACTCTTCTCTGAACTTGACAAGCTATATACACTAGTCTCTCAACTGTTGTACACTTGAATGCTACTTTCAGTGAATTCTATTGCTTTCAAAGGCTGGTTTAATGTGCACTTGCTCTATTTCAAGGATTTCTGCAGGGAACAACACCCTTTCTAGACTATAGACCTACATTTTGATGTCTTTGCCAGTTGTTCTCTCACAATTCAGTCATATTCATTGTTATTTGCTCTGAATTACTACTGGTTTCTTGCAGTGTCCTATAATTGGCTTTCTGCTCTACATATGGGACTTCACCACATGTAAAAACAACTTTATACACTCCTCTGTGAACTTGAGAAGCTATATAAACTTGTCTCCCAACTATTTTACAGTTGAATACTACTTTGCAGTGAATTCTTTTGGTTTCAAACACTGGTTTAATGTGCACTTGCTCTATTTCAAGGATTTCCGCAGTGTATTACATCCTTTCTGGACTATAGACTTACATTTTGATGTCTTTTCCACTTCTTCCATCACAATTCTGTTCTATTCACTATTATTTGCTCTGAATTACTAGTGGTTCCTTGCAGTGTCCTATAATTGGCCTTCTCCTGTATTTTTGGGACTTCCCCACATGTACAAACAACTTTGTCCACTCTTCTTTGAACGTCAGAAGCTATATACACTTTTTCTCTCAACTGTTGTACAGTTCAATGCTACTTTTCAGTGAATTCTATTGCTTTCAAAGACTGGTTTAATGTGCACTTGCTCTATTTCAAGAATTTCTGCAGTGTACAAAGACCTTTCTATACTATAGACTTATATTTTTATTGTCTTTTCCACTTGTGTTCTCACAATTCTGTTCTATTCAATATTATTTGCTCTGAATTACTAGTGGTTCCTTGCAGTGTCCTATAATTGGCCTTCTGCTCTACTTTTGGGACTTCACCACATGTACAAACAACTTTATGCACACTCCTCTGTGAACTAGAGAAGCTATATACACTTGTCTCTCAACTGTTTTACAGTTAATGCTACTTTTCAGTGAATTCTAGTGCTTTCAAAGACTGGTTTAATGTGCACTTGCTCTAGTTCAAGGATTTCTGCAGTGTGCAAAGACCTTTCTATACCATAGACTTACATTTTGATGTCTTTTCAACTTCGTCGATCACTATTCTGTTCTATTCATTATTATTTGCTCTGAATTACTCCTGGTTTCTTGCAGTGTCCTATAACTGGCCTTCTCCTCTACTTATGGGACTTAACCACATTTACAAAGAACTTTATACACTCTTCTGTGAACTAGAGAGAGGCTATATAAACTTGTCTCTCAACTGTTTTTACAGTTTGCTACTTTTCAGTGAATTCTAGTGGTTTCAAAGTCTGGTTCAATATGCACTTTGCTCTATTTAAAGGGTTTTCTGCAGTGTACATAGATCTTTCTATACTACAGACTTAGATTTTGATGTCTTTTCCACTTCTTCCATCACAATTCAGTTCTATTCACTATTATTTGATCTGAATTACTAGTGGTTCCTTGCAGTTTCCTATAATTGGCCTTCTCCTGTACTTTTGGGACTTCCCCACATGTACAAACGACTTTGTACACTCTTCTCTGAATGTCAGAAGGTATATACACTTTTTCTCTCAACTGTTGTACAGTTCAATGCTACTTTCAGTGAATTCTATCGCTTTCAAACACTGGTTTTATGTGCACTTGCTCTATTTCAAGAATTTCTGCAGTGTACAAAGACCTTTCTATACTATAGACTAATATTTTATTGTCTTTTCCACTTTGTGTCCTCACAATTCTGTTCTATTCAATATTATTTGCTTTGAATTACTAGTGGTTCCTTGCAGTGTTCCTATAATTGGCCTTCTGCTCTAATCATGGGTACTTCCCCACATGTACAAACAACTTTATACACTCCTCTGTGAATGTCAGAAGGTAATTAACTTGTCTCTCAACTGTTGTATAGTTTAATGCTACTTTTCAGTGACTTCTAGTGATTTTTTGAAAGACTGGCTTCATGGGCACTTGCTCTATTTCAAGGATTTCTGCAGTGTACAAAGACCTTTCTATACTATAGACTTATATTTTATTGTCTTTTCCACTTGTGTTCTCACAATTCTGTTCTATTCAATATTATTTGCACTGAATTACTAGTGGTTCCTTGCAGTGTCCTATAATTGGCCTTCTCCTCTACTTCATGGGACTTCCCCACATGTACAAACAACTTTATACACTCTTCTCTGAACTCTGAGAAGCTATATACACTTGTCTCTCAACAACTTTGTACAGTTTAATGCTACTTTTCAGTGAATTCTATTGCGTTTCAAAGACTGGTTTAATGTGCACTTGCTCTATTTCAAGGATTTCTGCAGGTTACAAAGACCCTTTCTATACTATAGACTTACATTTTGATTGTCTTTTCCACTTGTGTCTCTCACAATTCAGTTCATATTCATTATTATTTGCACTGAATTACTACTGGTTCCTTGCAGTGTCCTATAATTGGCCTTCTCCTCTACTTTACAGTTGAATACTACTTTGCAATCTGGGACTTGTTTTTCATGTACAAACAACTTTGTACACTCTTCTCTGAACTTGACAAGCTATATATACACTTGTCTCTCAACTGTTTTTACACTTGAATGCTACTTTCAGTGAATTCTATTGCTTTCAAAGGCTGGTTTAATGTGCACTTGCTCTACTTTTTTCAAGGATTTCTGCAGTGTACAACACCGGTTTTCTAGACTATAGACTTACATTTTGATGTCTTTTCCAGTTGTTCTCTCACAATTCTGTCATATTCAATATTATTTGCTCTGAATTACTACTGGTTTCTTGCAGTGTCCTATAATTGGCCTTCTGCTCTACTTATGGGACTTCACCACATGTACAAACAACTTTATACACTCCTCTGTGAACTAGAGAAGCTATATAAACTTGTCTCTCAACTATTTTACAGTTTAATGCTACTTTTCAGTGAATTCTAGTGGTTTCAAAGACTGGTTTAATGTGCACTTGCTCTATTTCAAGGATTTCTGCAGTGTACAAAGATCCTTTCTATACTATAGACTTACATTTTGATGTCTTTTCCACTTCTGTCCATCACAATTCTGTTCTATTCACTATTATTTGCTCTGAATTACTAGTGGTTCCTTGCAGTTTCCTATAATTGGCCTTCTCCTGTACTTTTGGGACTTCCCCACATGTACAAATGACTTTGTCCACTCTTCTCTGAACGTGAGAAGCTATATACACTTTTCTCTCAACTGTTGTACAGTTGAATGCTACTTTAGTGAATTCTATTGCTTTCAAAGACTGGTTTAATGTGCACTTGCTCTATTTCAAGAATTTCTGCAGTGTACAAAGACCTTTCTATACTATAAACTTATATTTTATTGTCTTTTCCACTTGTGTTCTCACAATTCTGTTCTATTCAATATTATTTGCTTTGAATTACTAGTGGTTCCTTGCAGTGTCCAATAATTGGCCTTCTGCTCTAATCATGGTACTTCCCCACATGTACAAACAGCTTTATACACTCCTCTGTGAACTAGAGAAGCTATATAAACTTGTCTCTCAACTGTTTGATAGTTTAATGCTACTTTTCAGTGACTTCTAGTCGTTTGAAAGACTGGCTTCATGGGCACTTGCTCTATTTCAAGGATTTCTGCAGTGTACAAAGACCTTTCTATACTATAGACTTACATTTTATTGTCTTTTCCACTTGTGTTCTCACAATTCTGTTCTATTCAATATTATTTGCACTGAATTACTACTGGTTCCTTGCAGTGTCCTATAATTGGCCTGCTCCTGTACTTTTAGGTCTTCCCCACATGTACAAACAACTTTGGACACTCCTCTCTGAACTTGAGAATCTGTATACACTTGTCTCTCAACTGTTGTACAGTTGTATGCTACTTTGCAGTGAATTCTATTGCTTTCAAAGGCTGGTTTAATGTGCACTTGCTCTATTTCAAGGATTTCTGCAGGTTACAATTTTTTTTCTATACTGTAGGCATACATTTTGATTTCTTTTCCACTTGTTCTCTCACAATTCAGGTATATTCATTATTGGCCCTGAATTACTACTGGTTTCTTGCAGTGTACTATAACTGGCCTTCTGCTCTATTTATGGGACTTAACCACATTTACAAACAACTTTATACACTCCTCTGTGAACTAGAGAAGCTATATAAACTTGTCCTCAACAAAAGTTTTTCCAGTTTAGTGCTACTTTTCAGTGAATTCTAGTGCTTTCAAAGACCGGTTTAATGTGCACTTGCTCTAGTTCAAGGATTTCTGCAGTGTGCAAAGACCTTTCTATACCATAGACTTACATTTTGATGTCTTTTCAACTTCGTCAATCACTATTCTGTTCTATTCATTATTATTTGCTCTGAATTACTACTGGTTTCTTGCAGTGTCCTATAACTGGCCTTCTCCTCTACTTATGGGACTTAACCACATTTACAAAGAACTTTATACACTCTTCTGTGAACTAGAGAGGCTATATAAACTTGTCTCTCAACTGTTTTATAGTTTGCTACTTTTCAGTGAATTCTAGTGGTTTCAAAGTCTGGTTCAATATGCACTTTGTTCTATTTAAAGGGTTTTCTGCAGTGTACATAGATCTTTCTATACTACAGACTTAGATTTTGATGGCTTTTCCACTTCTTCCATCACAATTCAGTTCTATTTCACTATTATTTGATCTGAATTACTAGTGGTTCCTTGCAGTTTCCTATAATTGGCCTTCTCCTGTACTTTTGGGACTTCCCCACATGTACAAACGACTTTGTACACTCTTCTCTGAATGTCAGAAGGTATATACACTTTTCTCTCAACTGTTGTACAGTTCATTGCTACTTTCAGTGAATTCTATCGCTTTCAAAGACTGGTTTTATGTGCACTTACTCTATTTCAAGAATTTCTGCAGTGTACAAAGACCTTTCTATACTATAGACTAATATTTTATGTCTTTTCCACTTGTGTTTCTCACAATTCTGTTCTATTCAATATTTATTTGCTTTGAATTACTAGTGGTTCCTTGCAGTGTCCTATAATTGGCCTTCTGCTCTAATCATGGTACTTCCCCACATGTACAAACAGCTTTATAACACTCCTCTGTGAACTAGAGAAGCCAATTAACTTGTCTCTCAACTGTTTGATAGTTTAATGCTACTTTTCAGTGACTTCTAGTCGTTTGAAAGACTGGCTTCATGGGCACTTGCTCTATTTCAAGGATTTCTGCAGTGTACAAAGACCTTTCTATACTATAGACTTATATTTTATTGTCTTTTCCACTTGTGTTCTCACAATTCTGTTCTATTCAATATTATTTGCACTGAATTACTAGTGGTTCCTTGCAGTGTCCTATAATTGGCCTTCTCCAGTACTTTTGGGCCTTACAAAGATGTACAAACACCTTTGTACACTCTTCTCTCTGAACTTGACAAGCTATATACACTAGTCTCTCAACTGTTTTACACTTGAATGCTACTTTCAGTGAATTCTATTGCTTTCAAAGGCTGGTTTAATGTGCACTTGCTCTATTTCAAGGATTTCTGCAGGGAACAACACCCTTTCTAGACTATAGACCTACATTTTGATGTCTTTGCCAGTTGTTCTCTCACAATTCAGTCATATTCATTCTTATTTGCTCTGAATTACTGCTGGTTTCTTGCAGTGTCCTATAATTGGCTTTCTGCTCTACATATGGGACTTCACCACACGTGTAAAAACAACTTTATACACTCCTCTGTGAACTTGAGAAGCTATATAAACTTGTCTCCCAACTATTATACAGTTGAATACTACTTTGCAGTGAATTCTTTTGGTTTCAAACACTGGTTTTAATGTGCACTCGCTCTATTTCAAGGATTTCCGCAGTGTATTACATCCTTTCTGGACTATAGACTTACATTTTGATGTCTTTTCCACTTCTTCCATCACAATTCTGTTCTATTCACTATTATTTGCTCTGAATTACTAGTGGTTCCTTGCAGTTTCCTATAATTGGCCTTCTCCTGTATTTTTGGGACTTCCCCACATGTACAAACGACTTTGTCCACTCTTCTCTGAACGTCAGAAGCTATATACACTTTTTCTCTCAACTGTTGTACAGTTTCAATGCTACTTTCCGTGAATTCTATTGCTTTTCAAACACTGGTTTTTATGTGCACTTGCTCTATTTCAAGAATTTCTGCAGTGTACAAAGACCTTTCTATACCATAGACTTATATTTTTATTGTCTTTTTCCACTTGTGTTCTCACAATTCTGTTCTATTCAATATTATTTGCTGTGAATTACTAGTGGTTCCTTGCAGTGTCCTATAATTGGCCTTCTGCTGTACTTTTGGGACTTCACCACATGTACAAACAACTTTATGCACTCCTCTGTGAACTAGAGAAGCTATATACACTTGTTTCTCAACTGTTTTACAGTTAAGGCTACTTTTCAGTGAATTCTAGTGCTTTCAAAGACTGGTTTAATGTGCACTTGCTCTAGTTCAAGGTTTCTGCAGTGTGCAAAGACCTTTCTATACCATAGACTTACATTTTGATGTCTTTTCAACTTCGTCGATCACTATTCTGTTCTATTCATTATTATTTGCTCTGAATTACTCCTGGTTTCTTGCAGTGTCCTATAACTGGCCTTCTCCTCTACTTATGGGACTTAACCACATTTACAAAGAACTTTATACACTCTTCTG
>JAJQQW010001978.1:10000-27500 GCA_025583905.1 Ia io
TTTTTTTTTTTTTTTTTTTTTTTTTTTTTTTTTTTTTTTTTTTTTTTTTTTTTTTTTTTTTTTTTTTTTTTTTTTTTTTTTTTTTTTTTTTTTTTTTTTTTTTTTTTTTTTTTTTTTTTTTTTTTTTTTTTTTTTTTTTTTTTTTTTTTTTTTTTTTTTTTTTTTTTTTTTTTTTTTTTTTTTTTTTTTTTTTTTTTTTTTTTTTTTTTTTTTTTTTTTTTTTTTTTTTTTTTTTTTTTTTTTTTTTTTTTTTTTTTTTTTTTTTTTTTTTTTTTTTTTTTTTTTTTTTTTTTTTTTTTTTTTTTTTTTTTTTTTTTTTTTTTTTTTTTTTTTTTTTTTTTTTTTTTTTTTTTTTTTTTTTTTTTTTTTTTTTTTTTTTTTTTTTTTTTTTTTTTTTTTTTTTTTTTTTTTTTTTTTTTTTTTTTTTTTTTTTTTTTTTTTTTTTTTTTTTTTTTTTTTTTTTTTTTTTTTTTTTTTTTTTTTTTTTTTTTTTTTTTTTTTTTTTTTTTTTTTTTTTTTTTTTTTTTTTTTTTTTTTTTTTTTTTTTTTTTTTTTTTTTTTTTTTTTTTTTTTTTTTTTTTTTTTTTTTTTTTTTTTTTTTTTTTTTTTTTTTTTTTTTTTTTTTTTTTTTTTTTTTTTTTTTTTTTTTTTTTTTTTTTTTTTTTTTTTTTTTTTTTTTTTTTTTTTTTTTTTTTTTTTTTTTTTTTTTTTTTTTTTTTTTTTTTTTTTTTTTTTTTTTTTTTTTTTTTTTTTTTTTTTTTTTTTTTTTTTTTTTTTTTTTTTTTTTTTTTTTTTTTTTTTTTTTTTTTTTTTTTTTTTTTTTTTTTTTTTTTTTTTTTTTTTTTTTTTTTTTTTTTTTTTTTTTTTTTTTTTTTTTTTTTTTTTTTTTTTTTTTTTTTTTTTTTTTTTTTTTTTTTTTTTTTTTTTTTTTTTTTTTTTTTTTTTTTTTTTTTTTTTTTTTTTTTTTTTTTTTTTTTTTTTTTTTTTTTTTTTTTTTTTTTTTTTTTTTTTTTTTTTTTTTTTTTTTTTTTTTTTTTTTTTTTTTTTTTTTTTTTTTTTTTTTTTTTTTTTTTTTTTTTTTTTTTTTTTTTTTTTTTTTTTTTTTTTTTTTTTTTTTTTTTTTTTTTTTTTTTTTTTTTTTTTTTTTTTTTTTTTTTTTTTTTTTTTTTTTTTTTTTTTTTTTTTTTTTTTTTTTTTTTTTTTTTTTTTTTTTTTTTTTTTTTTTTTTTTTTTTTTTTTTTTTTTTTTTTTTTTTTTTTTTTTTTTTTTTTTTTTTTTTTTTTTTTTTTTTTTTTTTTTTTTTTTTTTTTTTTTTTTTTTTTTTTTTTTTTTTTTTTTTTTTTTTTTTTTTTTTTTTTTTTTTTTTTTTTTTTTTTTTTTTTTTTTTTTTTTTTTTTTTTTTTTTTTTTTTTTTTTTTTTTTTTTTTTTTTTTTTTTTTTTTTTTTTTTTTTTTTTTTTTTTTTTTTTTTTTTTTTTTTTTTTTTTTTTTTTTTTTTTTTTTTTTTTTTTTTTTTTTTTTTTTTTTTTTTTTTTTTTTTTTTTTTTTTTTTTTTTTTTTTTTTTTTTTTTTTTTTTTTTTTTTTTTTTTTTTTTTTTTTTTTTTTTTTTTTTTTTTTTTTTTTTTTTTTTTTTTTTTTTTTTTTTTTTTTTTTTTTTTTTTTTTTTTTTTTTTTTTTTTTTTTTTTTTTTTTTTTTTTTTTTTTTTTTTTTTTTTTTTTTTTTTTTTTTTTTTTTTTTTTGGGAATATTTTTTTTTTTTTTTTTTTTTTTTTTTTTTTTTTTTTTTTTTTTTTTTTTTTTTTTTTTTTTTTTTTTTTTTTTTTTTTTTTTTTTTTTTTTTTTTTTTTTTTTTTTTTTTTTTTTTTTTTTTTTTTTTTTTTTTTTTTTTTTTTTTTTTTTTTTTTTTTTTTTTTTTTTTTTTTTTTTTTTTTTTTTTTTTTTTTTTTTTTTTTTTTTTTTTTTTTTTTTTTTTTTTTTTTTTTTTTTTTTTTTTTTTTTTTTTTTTTTTTTTTTTTTTTTTTTTTTTTTTTTTTTTTTTTTTTTTTTTTTTTTTTTTTTTTTTTTTTTTTTTTTTTTTTTTTTTTTTTTTTTTTTTTTTTTTTTTTTTTTTTTTTTTTTTTTTTTTTTTTTTTTTTTTTTTTTTTTTTTTTTTTTTTTTTTTTTTTTTTTTTTTTTTTTTTTTTTTTTTTTTTTTTTTTTTTTTTTTTTTTTTTTTTTTTTTTTTTTTTTTTTTTTTTTTTTTTTTTTTTTTTTTTTTTTTTTTTTTTTTTTTTTTTTTTTTTTTTTTTTTTTTTTTTTTTTTTTTTTTTTTTTTTTTTTTTTTTTTTTTTTTTTTTTTTTTTTTTTTTTTTTTTTTTTTTTTTTTTTTTTTTTTTTTTTTTTTTTTTTTTTTTTTTTTTTTTTTTTTTTTTTTTTTTTTTTTTTTTTTTTTTTTTTTTTTTTTTTTTTTTTTTTTTTTTTTTTTTTTTTTTTTTTTTTTTTTTTTTTTTTTTTTTTTTTTTTTTTTTTTTTTTTTTTTTTTTTTTTTTTTTTTTTTTTTTTTTTTTTTTTTTTTTTTTTTTTTTTTTTTTTTTTTTTTTTTTTTTTTTTTTTTTTTTTTTTTTTTTTTTTTTTTTTTTTTTTTTTTTTTTTTTTTTTTTTTTTTTTTTTTTTTTTTTTTTTTTTTTTTTTTTTTTTTTTTTTTTTTTTTTTTTTTTTTTTTTTTTTTTTTTTTTTTTTTTTTTTTTTTTTTTTTTTTTTTTTTTTTTTTTTTTTTTTTTTTTTTTTTTTTTTTTTTTTTTTTTTTTTTTTTTTTTTTTTTTTTTTTTTTTTTTTTTTTTTTTTTTTTTTTTTTTTTTTTTTTTTTTTTTTTTTTTTTTTTTTTTTTTTTTTTTTTTTTTTTTTTTTTTTTTTTTTTTTTTTTTTTTTTTTTTTTTTTTTTTTTTTTTTTTTTTTTTTTTTTTTTTTTTTTTTTTTTTTTTTTTTTTTTTTTTTTTTTTTTTTTTTTTTTTTTTTTTTTTTTTTTTTTTTTTTTTTTTTTTTTTTTTTTTTTTTTTTTTTTTTTTTTTTTTTTTTTTTTTTTTTTTTTTTTTTTTTTTTTTTTTTTTTTTTTTTTTTTTTTTTTTTTTTTTTTTTTTTTTTTTTTTTTTTTTTTTTTTTTTTTTTTTTTTTTTTTTTTTTTTTTTTTTTTTTTTTTTTTTTTTTTTTTTTTTTTTTTTTTTTTTTTTTTTTTTTTTTTTTTTTTTTTTTTTTTTTTTTTTTTTTTTTTTTTTTTTTTTTTTTTTTTTTTTTTTTTTTTTTTTTTTTTTTTTTTTTTTTTTTTTTTTTTTTTTTTTTTTTTTTTTTTTTTTTTTTTTTTTTTTTTTTTTTTTTTTTTTTTTTTTTTTTTTTTTTTTTTTTTTTTTTTTTTTTTTTTTTTTTTTTTTTTTTTTTTTTTTTTTTTTTTTTTTTTTTTTTTTTTTTTTTTTTTTTTTTTTTTTTTTTTTTTTTTTTTTTTTTTTTTTTTTTTTTTTTTTTTTTTTTTTTTTTTTTTTTTTTTTTTTTTTTTTTTTTTTTTTTTTTTTTTTTTTTTTTTTTTTTTTTTTTTTTTTTTTTTTTTTTTTTTTTTTTTTTTTTTTTTTTTTTTTTTTTTTTTTTTTTTTTTTTTTTTTTTTTTTTTTTTTTTTTTTTTTTTTTTTTTTTTTTTTTTTATTTTTTTTTTTTTTTTTTTTTTTTTTTTATTTTTTTTTTTTTTTTTTTTTTTTTTTTTTTTTTTTTTTTTTTTTTTTTTTTTTTTTTTTTTTTTTTTTTTTTTTTTTTTTTTTTTTTTTTTTTTTTTTTTTTTTTTTTTTTTTTTTTTTTTTTTTTTTTTTTTTTTTTTTTTTTTTTTTTTTTTTTTTTTTTTTTTTTTTTTTTTTTTTTTTTTTTTTTTTTTTTTTTTTTTTTTTTTTTTTTTTTTTTTTTTTTTTTTTTTTTTTTTTTTTTTTTTTTTTTTTTTTTTTTTTTTTTTTTTTTTTTTTTTTTTTTTTTTTTTTTTTTTTTTTTTTTTTTTTTTTTTTTTTTTTTTTTTTTTTTTTTTTTTTTTTTTTTTTTTTTTTTTTTTTTTTTTTTTTTTTTTTTTTTTTTTTTTTTTTTTTTTTTTTTTTTTTTTTTTTTTTTTTTTTTTTTTTTTTTTTTTTTTTTTTTTTTTTTTTTTTTTTTTTTTTTTTTTTTTTTTTTTTTTTTTTTTTTTTTTTTTTTTTTTTTTTTTTTTTTTTTTTTTTTTTTTTTTTTTTTTTTTTTTTTTTTTTTTTTTTTTTTTTTTTTTTTTTTTTTTTTTTTTTTTTTTTTTTTTTTTTTTTTTTTTTTTTTTTTTTTTTTTTTTTTTTTTTTTTTTTTTTTTTTTTTTTTTTTTTTTTTTTTTTTTTTTTTTTTTTTTTTTTTTTTTTTTTTTTTTTTTTTTTTTTTTTTTTTTTTTTTTTTTTTTTTTTTTTTTTTTTTTTTTTTTTTTTTTTTTTTTTTTTTTTTTTTTTTTTTTTTTTTTTTTTTTTTTTTTTTTTTTTTTTTTTTTTTTTTTTTTTTTTTTTTTTTTTTTTTTTTTTTTTTTTTTTTTTTTTTTTTTTTTTTTTTTTTTTTTTTTTTTTTTTTTTTTTTTTTTTTTTTTTTTTTTTTTTTTTTTTTTTTTTTTTTTTTTTTTTTTTTTTTTTTTTTTTTTTTTTTTTTTTTTTTTTTTTTTTTTTTTTTTTTTTTTTTTTTTTTTTTTTTTTTTTTTTTTTTTTTTTTTTTTTTTTTTTTTTTTTTTTTTTTTTTTTTTTTTTTTTTTTTTTTTTTTTTTTTTTTTTTTTTTTTTTTTTTTTTTTTTTTTTTTTTTTTTTTTTTTTTTTTTTTTTTTTTTTTTTTTTTTTTTTTTTTTTTTTTTTTTTTTTTTTTTTTTTTTTTTTTTTTTTTTTTTTTTTTTTTTTTTTTTTTTTTTTTTTTTTTTTTTTTTTTTTTTTTTTTTTTTTTTTTTTTTTTTTTTTTTTTTTTTTTTTTTTTTTTTTTTTTTTTTTTTTTTTTTTTTTTTTTTTTTTTTTTTTTTTTTTTTTTTTTTTTTTTTTTTTTTTTTTTTTTTTTTTTTTTTTTTTTTTTTTTTTTTTTTTTTTTTTTTTTTTTTTTTTTTTTTTTTTTTTTTTTTTTTTTTTTTTTTTTTTTTTTTTTTTTTTTTTTTTTTTTTTTTTTTTTTTTTTTTTTTTTTTTTTTTTTTTTTTTTTTTTTTTTTTTTTTTTTTTTTTTTTTTTTTTTTTTTTTTTTTTTTTTTTTTTTTTTTTTTTTTTTTTTTTTTTTTTTTTTTTTTTTTTTTTTTTTTTTTTTTTTTTTTTTTTTTTTTTTTTTTTTTTTTTTTTTTTTTTTTTTTTTTTTTTTTTTTTTTTTTTTTTTTTTTTTTTTTTTTTTTTTTTTTTTTTTTTTTTTTTTTTTTTTTTTTTTTTTTTTTTTTTTTTTTTTTTTTTTTTTTTTTTTTTTTTTTTTTTTTTTTTTTTTTTTTTTTTTTTTTTTTTTTTTTTTTTTTTTTTTTTTTTTTTTTTTTTTTTTTTTTTTTTTTTTTTTTTTTTTTTTTTTTTTTTTTTTTTTTTTTTTTTTTTTTTTTTTTTTTTTTTTTTTTTTTTTTTTTTTTTTTTTTTTTTTTTTTTTTTTTTTTTTTTTTTTTTTTTTTTTTTTTTTTTTTTTTTTTTTTTTTTTTTTTTTTTTTTTTTTTTTTTTTTTTTTTTTTTTTTTTTTTTTTTTTTTTTTTTTTTTTTTTTTTTTTTTTTTTTTTTTTTTTTTTTTTTTTTTTTTTTTTTTTTTTTTTTTTTTTTTTTTTTTTTTTTTTTTTTTTTTTTTTTTTTTTTTTTTTTTTTTTTTTTTTTTTTTTTTTTTTTTTTTTTTTTTTTTTTTTTTTTTTTTTTTTTTTTTTTTTTTTTTTTTTTTTTTTTTTTTTTTTTTTTTTTTTTTTTTTTTTTTTTTTTTTTTTTTTTTTTTTTTTTTTTTTTTTTTTTTTTTTTTTTTTTTTTTTTTTTTTTTTTTTTTTTTTTTTTTTTTTTTTTTTTTTTTTTTTTTTTTTTTTTTTTTTTTTTTTTTTTTTTTTTTTTTTTTTTTTTTTTTTTTTTTTTTTTTTTTTTTTTTTTTTTTTTTTTTTTTTTTTTTTTTTTTTTTTTTTTTTTTTTTTTTTTTTTTTTTTTTTTTTTTTTTTTTTTTTTTTTTTTTTTTTTTTTTTTTTTTTTTTTTTTTTTTTTTTTTTTTTTTTTTTTTTTTTTTTTTTTTTTTTTTTTTTTTTTTTTTTTTTTTTTTTTTTTTTTTTTTTTTTTTTTTTTTTTTTTTTTTTTTTTTTTTTTTTTTTTTTTTTTTTTTTTTTTTTTTTTTTTTTTTTTTTTTTTTTTTTTTTTTTTTTTTTTTTTTTTTTTTTTTTTTTTTTTTTTTTTTTTTTTTTTTTTTTTTTTTTTTTTTTTTTTTTTTTTTTTTTTTTTTTTTTTTTTTTTTTTTTTTTTTTTTTTTTTTTTTTTTTTTTTTTTTTTTTTTTTTTTTTTTTTTTTTTTTTTTTTTTTTTTTTTTTTTTTTTTTTTTTTTTTTTTTTTTTTTTTTTTTTTTTTTTTTTTTTTTTTTTTTTTTTTTTTTTTTTTTTTTTTTTTTTTTTTTTTTTTTTTTTTTTTTTTTTTTTTTTTTTTTTTTTTTTTTTTTTTTTTTTTTTTTTTTTTTTTTTTTTTTTTTTTTTTTTTTTTTTTTTTTTTTTTTTTTTTTTTTTTTTTTTTTTTTTTTTTTTTTTTTTTTTTTTTTTTTTTTTTTTTTTTTTTTTTTTTTTTTTTTTTTTTTTTTTTTTTTTTTTTTTTTTTTTTTTTTTTTTTTTTTTTTTTTTTTTTTTTTTTTTTTTTTTTTTTTTTTTTTTTTTTTTTTTTTTTTTTTTTTTTTTTTTTTTTTTTTTTTTTTTTTTTTTTTTTTTTTTTTTTTTTTTTTTTTTTTTTTTTTTTTTTTTTTTTTTTTTTTTTTTTTTTTTTTTTTTTTTTTTTTTTTTTTTTTTTTTTTTTTTTTTTTTTTTTTTTTTTTTTTTTTTTTTTTTTTTTTTTTTTTTTTTTTTTTTTTTTTTTTTTTTTTTTTTTTTTTTTTTTTTTTTTTTTTTTTTTTTTTTTTTTTTTTTTTTTTTTTTTTTTTTTTTTTTTTTTTTTTTTTTTTTTTTTTTTTTTTTTTTTTTTTTTTTTTTTTTTTTTTTTTTTTTTTTTTTTTTTTTTTTTTTTTTTTTTTTTTTTTTTTTTTTTTTTTTTTTTTTTTTTTTTTTTTTTTTTTTTTTTTTTTTTTTTTTTTTTTTTTTTTTTTTTTTTTTTTTTTTTTTTTTTTTTTTTTTTTTTTTTTTTTTTTTTTTTTTTTTTTTTTTTTTTTTTTTTTTTTTTTTTTTTTTTTTTTTTTTTTTTTTTTTTTTTTTTTTTTTTTTTTTTTTTTTTTTTTTTTTTTTTTTTTTTTTTTTTTTTTTTTTTTTTTTTTTTTTTTTTTTTTTTTTTTTTTTTTTTTTTTTTTTTTTTTTTTTTTTTTTTTTTTTTTTTTTTTTTTTTTTTTTTTTTTTTTTTTTTTTTTTTTTTTTTTTTTTTTTTTTTTTTTTTTTTTTTTTTTTTTTTTTTTTTTTTTTTTTTTTTTTTTTTTTTTTTTTTTTTTTTTTTTTTTTTTTTTTTTTTTTTTTTTTTTTTTTTTTTTTTTTTTTTTTTTTTTTTTTTTTTTTTTTTTTTTTTTTTTTTTTTTTTTTTTTTTTTTTTTTTTTTTTTTTTTTTTTTTTTTTTTTTTTTTTTTTTTTTTTTTTTTTTTTTTTTTTTTTTTTTTTTTTTTTTTTTTTTTTTTTTTTTTTTTTTTTTTTTTTTTTTTTTTTTTTTTTTTTTTTTTTTTTTTTTTTTTTTTTTTTTTTTTTTTTTTTTTTTTTTTTTTTTTTTTTTTTTTTTTTTTTTTTTTTTTTTTTTTTTTTTTTTTTTTTTTTTTTTTTTTTTTTTTTTTTTTTTTTTTTTTTTTTTTTTTTTTTTTTTTTTTTTTTTTTTTTTTTTTTTTTTTTTTTTTTTTTTTTTTTTTTTTTTTTTTTTTTTTTTTTTTTTTTTTTTTTTTTTTTTTTTTTTTTTTTTTTTTTTTTTTTTTTTTTTTTTTTTTTTTTTTTTTTTTTTTTTTTTTTTTTTTTTTTTTTTTTTTTTTTTTTTTTTTTTTTTTTTTTTTTTTTTTTTTTTTTTTTTTTTTTTTTTTTTTTTTTTTTTTTTTTTTTTTTTTTTTTTTTTTTTTTTTTTTTTTTTTTTTTTTTTTTTTTTTTTTTTTTTTTTTTTTTTTTTTTTTTTTTTTTTTTTTTAATTTTTTTTTTTTTTTTTTTTTTTTTTTTTTTTTTTTTTTTTTTTTTTTTTTTTTTTTTTTTTTTTTTTTTTTTTTTTTTTTTTTTTTTTTTTTTTTTTTTTTTTTTTTTTTTTTTTTTTTTTTTTTTTTTTTTTTTTTTTTTTTTTTTTTTTTTTTTTTTTTTTTTTTTTTTTTTTTTTTTTTTTTTTTTTTTTTTTTTTTTTTTTTTTTTTTTTTTTTTTTTTTTTTTTTTTTTTTTTTTTTTTTTTTTTTTTTTTTTTTTTTTTTTTTTTTTTTTTTTTTTTTTTTTTTTTTTTTTTTTTTTTTTTTTTTTTTTTTTTTTTTTTTTTTTTTTTTTTTTTTTTTTTTTTTTTTTTTTTTTTTTTTTTTTTTTTTTTTTTTTTTTTTTTTTTTTTTTTTTTTTTTTTTTTTTTTTTTTTTTTTTTTTTTTTTTTTTTTTTTTTTTTTTTTTTTTTTTTTTTTTTTTTTTTTTTTTTTTTTTTTTTTTTTTTTTTTTTTTTTTTTTTTTTTTTTTTTTTTTTTTTTTTTTTTTTTTTTTTTTTTTTTTTTTTTTTTTTTTTTTTTTTTTTTTTTTTTTTTTTTTTTTTTTTTTTTTTTTTTTTTTTTTTTTTTTTTTTTTTTTTTTTTTTTTTTTTTTTTTTTTTTTTTTTTTTTTTTTTTTTTTTTTTTTTTTTTTTTTTTTTTTTTTTTTTTTTTTTTTTTTTTTTTTTTTTTTTTTTTTTTTTTTTTTTTTTTTTTTTTTTTTTTTTTTTTTTTTTTTTTTTTTTTTTTTTTTTTTTTTTTTTTTTTTTTTTTTTTTTTTTTTTTTTTTTTTTTTTTTTTTTTTTTTTTTTTTTTTTTTTTTTTTTTTTTTTTTTTTTTTTTTTTTTTTTTTTTTTTTTTTTTTTTTTTTTTTTTTTTTTTTTTTTTTTTTTTTTTTTTTTTTTTTTTTTTTTTTTTTTTTTTTTTTTTTTTTTTTTTTTTTTTTTTTTTTTTTTTTTTTTTTTTTTTTTTTTTTTTTTTTTTTTTTTTTTTTTTTTTTTTTTTTTTTTTTTTTTTTTTTTTTTTTTTTTTTTTTTTTTTTTTTTTTTTTTTTTTTTTTTTTTTTTTTTTTTTTTTTTTTTTTTTTTTTTTTTTTTTTTTTTTTTTTTTTTTTTTTTTTTTTTTTTTTTTTTTTTTTTTTTTTTTTTTTTTTTTTTTTTTTTTTTTTTTTTTTTTTTTTTTTTTTTTTTTTTTTTTTTTTTTTTTTTTTTTTTTTTTTTTTTTTTTTTTTTTTTTTTTTTTTTTTTTTTTTTTTTTTTTTTTTTTTTTTTTTTTTTTTTTTTTTTTTTTTTTTTTTTTTTTTTTTTTTTTTTTTTTTTTTTTTTTTTTTTTTTTTTTTTTTTTTTTTTTTTTTTTTTTTTTTTTTTTTTTTTTTTTTTTTTTTTTTTTTTTTTTTTTTTTTTTTTTTTTTTTTTTTTTTTTTTTTTTTTTTTTTTTTTTTTTTTTTTTTTTTTTTTTTTTTTTTTTTTTTTTTTTTTTTTTTTTTTTTTTTTTTTTTTTTTTTTTTTTTTTTTTTTTTTTTTTTTTTTTTTTTTTTTTTTTTTTTTTTTTTTTTTTTTTTTTTTTTTTTTTTTTTTTTTTTTTTTTTTTTTTTTTTTTTTTTTTTTTTTTTTTTTTTTTTTTTTTTTTTTTTTTTTTTTTTTTTTTTTTTTTTTTTTTTTTTTTTTTTTTTTTTTTTTTTTTTTTTTTTTTTTTTTTTTTTTTTTTTTTTTTTTTTTTTTTTTTTTTTTTTTTTTTTTTTTTTTTTTTTTTTTTTTTTTTTTTTTTTTTTTTTTTTTTTTTTTTTTTTTTTTTTTTTTTTTTTTTTTTTTTTTTTTTTTTTTTTTTTTTTTTTTTTTTTTTTTTTTTTTTTTTTTTTTTTTTTTTTTTTTTTTTTTTTTTTTTTTTTTTTTTTTTTTTTTTTTTTTTTTTTTTTTTTTTTTTTTTTTTTTTTTTTTTTTTTTTTTTTTTTTTTTTTTTTTTTTTTTTTTTTTTTTTTTTTTTTTTTTTTTTTTTTTTTTTTTTTTTTTTTTTTTTTTTTTTTTTTTTTTTTTTTTTTTTTTTTTTTTTTTTTTTTTTTTTTTTTTTTTTTTTTTTTTTTTTTTTTTTTTTTTTTTTTTTTTTTTTTTTTTTTTTTTTTTTTTTTTTTTTTTTTTTTTTTTTTTTTTTTTTTTTTTTTTTTTTTTTTTTTTTTTTTTTTTTTTTTTTTTTTTTTTTTTTTTTTTTTTTTTTTTTTTTTTTTTTTTTTTTTTTTTTTTTTTTTTTTTTTTTTTTTTTTTTTTTTTTTTTTTTTTTTTTTTTTTTTTTTTTTTTTTTTTTTTTTTTTTTTTTTTTTTTTTTTTTTTTTTTTTTTTTTTTTTTTTTTTTTTTTTTTTTTTTTTTTTTTTTTTTTTTTTTTTTTTTTTTTTTTTTTTTTTTTTTTTTTTTTTTTTTTTTTTTTTTTTTTTTTTTTTTTTTTTTTTTTTTTTTTTTTTTTTTTTTTTTTTTTTTTTTTTTTTTTTTTTTTTTTTTTTTTTTTTTTTTTTTTTTTTTTTTTTTTTTTTTTTTTTTTTTTTTTTTTTTTTTTTTTTTTTTTTTTTTTTTTTTTTTTTTTTTTTTTTTTTTTTTTTTTTTTTTTTTTTTTTTTTTTTTTTTTTTTTTTTTTTTTTTTTTTTTTTTTTTTTTTTTTTTTTTTTTTTTTTTTTTTTTTTTTTTTTTTTTTTTTTTTTTTTTTTTTTTTTTTTTTTTTTTTTTTTTTTTTTTTTTTTTTTTTTTTTTTTTTTTTTTTTTTTTTTTTTTTTTTTTTTTTTTTTTTTTTTTTTTTTTTTTTTTTTTTTTTTTTTTTTTTTTTTTTTTTTTTTTTTTTTTTTTTTTTTTTTTTTTTTTTTTTTTTTTTTTTTTTTTTTTTTTTTTTTTTTTTTTTTTTTTTTTTTTTTTTTTTTTTTTTTTTTTTTTTTTTTTTTTTTTTTTTTTTTTTTTTTTTTTTTTTTTTTTTTTTTTTTTTTTTTTTTTTTTTTTTTTTTTTTTTTTTTTTTTTTTTTTTTTTTTTTTTTTTTTTTTTTTTTTTTTTTTTTTTTTTTTTTTTTTTTTTTTTTTTTTTTTTTTTTTTTTTTTTTTTTTTTTTTTTTTTTTTTTTTTTTTTTTTTTTTTTTTTTTTTTTTTTTTTTTTTTTTTTTTTTTTTTTTTTTTTTTTTTTTTTTTTTTTTTTTTTTTTTTTTTTTTTTTTTTTTTTTTTTTTTTTTTTTTTTTTTTTTTTTTTTTTTTTTTTTTTTTTTTTTTTTTTTTTTTTTTTTTTTTTTTTTTTTTTTTTTTTTTTTTTTTTTTTTTTTTTTTTTTTTTTTTTTTTTTTTTTTTTTTTTTTTTTTTTTTTTTTTTTTTTTTTTTTTTTTTTTTTTTTTTTTTTTTTTTTTTTTTTTTTTTTTTTTTTTTTTTTTTTTTTTTTTTTTTTTTTTTTTTTTTTTTTTTTTTTTTTTTTTTTTTTTTTTTTTTTTTTTTTTTTTTTTTTTTTTTTTTTTTTTTTTTTTTTTTTTTTTTTTTTTTTTTTTTTTTTTTTTTTTTTTTTTTTTTTTTTTTTTTTTTTTTTTTTTTTTTTTTTTTTTTTTTTTTTTTTTTTTTTTTTTTTTTTTTTTTTTTTTTTTTTTTTTTTTTTTTTTTTTTTTTTTTTTTTTTTTTTTTTTTTTTTTTTTTTTTTTTTTTTTTTTTTTTTTTTTTTTTTTTTTTTTTTTTTTTTTTTTTTTTTTTTTTTTTTTTTTTTTTTTTTTTTTTTTTTTTTTTTTTTTTTTTTTTTTTTTTTTTTTTTTTTTTTTTTTTTTTTTTTTTTTTTTTTTTTTTTTTTTTTTTTTTTTTTTTTTTTTTTTTTTTTTTTTTTTTTTTTTTTTTTTTTTTTTTTTTTTTTTTTTTTTTTTTTTTTTTTTTTTTTTTTTTTTTTTTTTTTTTTTTTTTTTTTTTTTTTTTTTTTTTTTTTTTTTTTTTTTTTTTTTTTTTTTTTTTTTTTTTTTTTTTTTTTTTTTTTTTTTTTTTTTTTTTTTTTTTTTTTTTTTTTTTTTTTTTTTTTTTTTTTTTTTTTTTTTTTTTTTTTTTTTTTTTTTTTTTTTTTTTTTTTTTTTTTTTTTTTTTTTTTTTTTTTTTTTTTTTTTTTTTTTTTTTTTTTTTTTTTTTTTTTTTTTTTTTTTTTTTTTTTTTTTTTTTTTTTTTTTTTTTTTTTTTTTTTTTTTTTTTTTTTTTTTTTTTTTTTTTTTTTTTTTTTTTTTTTTTTTTTTTTTTTTTTTTTTTTTTTTTTTTTTTTTTTTTTTTTTTTTTTTTTTTTTTTTTTTTTTTTTTTTTTTTTTTTTTTTTTTTTTTTTTTTTTTTTTTTTTTTTTTTTTTTTTTTTTTTTTTTTTTTTTTTTTTTTTTTTTTTTTTTTTTTTTTTTTTTTTTTTTTTTTTTTTTTTTTTTTTTTTTTTTTTTTTTTTTTTTTTTTTTTTTTTTTTTTTTTTTTTTTTTTTTTTTTTTTTTTTTTTTTTTTTTTTTTTTTTTTTTTTTTTTTTTTTTTTTTTTTTTTTTTTTTTTTTTTTTTTTTTTTTTTTTTTTTTTTTTTTTTTTTTTTTTTTTTTTTTTTTTTTTTTTTTTTTTTTTTTTTTTTTTTTTTTTTTTTTTTTTTTTTTTTTTTTTTTTTTTTTTTTTTTTTTTTTTTTTTTTTTTTTTTTTTTTTTTTTTTTTTTTTTTTTTTTTTTTTTTTTTTTTTTTTTTTTTTTTTTTTTTTTTTTTTTTTTTTTTTTTTTTTTTTTTTTTTTTTTTTTTTTTTTTTTTTTTTTTTTTTTTTTTTTTTTTTTTTTTTTTTTTTTTTTTTTTTTTTTTTTTTTTTTTTTTTTTTTTTTTTTTTTTTTTTTTTTTTTTTTTTTTTTTTTTTTTTTTTTTTTTTTTTTTTTTTTTTTTTTTTTTTTTTTTTTTTTTTTTTTTTTTTTTTTTTTTTTTTTTTTTTTTTTTTTTTTTTTTTTTTTTTTTTTTTTTTTTTTTTTTTTTTTTTTTTTTTTTTTTTTTTTTTTTTTTTTTTTTTTTTTTTTTTTTTTTTTTTTTTTTTTTTTTTTTTTTTTTTTTTTTTTTTTTTTTTTTTTTTTTTTTTTTTTTTTTTTTTTTTTTTTTTTTTTTTTTTTTTTTTTTTTTTTTTTTTTTTTTTTTTTTTTTTTTTTTTTTTTTTTTTTTTTTTTTTTTTTTTTTTTTTTTTTTTTTTTTTTTTTTTTTTTTTTTTTTTTTTTTTTTTTTTTTTTTTTTTTTTTTTTTTTTTTTTTTTTTTTTTTTTTTTTTTTTTTTTTTTTTTTTTTTTTTTTTTTTTTTTTTTTTTTTTTTTTTTTTTTTTTTTTTTTTTTTTTTTTTTTTTTTTTTTTTTTTTTTTTTTTTTTTTTTTTTTTTTTTTTTTTTTTTTTTTTTTTTTTTTTTTTTTTTTTTTTTTTTTTTTTTTTTTTTTTTTTTTTTTTTTTTTTTTTTTTTTTTTTTTTTTTTTTTTTTTTTTTTTTTTTTTTTTTTTTTTTTTTTTTTTTTTTTTTTTTTTTTTTTTTTTTTTTTTTTTTTTTTTTTTTTTTTTTTTTTTTTTTTTTTTTTTTTTTTTTTTTTTTTTTTTTTTTTTTTTTTTTTTTTTTTTTTTTTTTTTTTTTTTTTTTTTTTTTTTTTTTTTTTTTTTTTTTTTTTTTTTTTTTTTTTTTTTTTTTTTTTTTTTTTTTTTTTTTTTTTTTTTTTTTTTTTTTTTTTTTTTTTTTTTTTTTTTTTTTTTTTTTTTTTTTTTTTTTTTTTTTTTTTTTTTTTTTTTTTTTTTTTTTTTTTTTTTTTTTTTTTTTTTTTTTTTTTTTTTTTTTTTTTTTTTTTTTTTTTTTTTTTTTTTTTTTTTTTTTTTTTTTTTTTTTTTTTTTTTTTTTTTTTTTTTTTTTTTTTTTTTTTTTTTTTTTTTTTTTTTTTTTTTTTTTTTTTTTTTTTTTTTTTTTTTTTTTTTTTTTTTTTTTTTTTTTTTTTTTTTTTTTTTTTTTTTTTTTTTTTTTTTTTTTTTTTTTTTTTTTTTTTTTTTTTTTTTTTTTTTTTTTTTTTTTTTTTTTTTTTTTTTTTTTTTTTTTTTTTTTTTTTTTTTTTTTTTTTTTTTTTTTTTTTTTTTTTTTTTTTTTTTTTTTTTTTTTTTTTTTTTTTTTTTTTTTTTTTTTTTTTTTTTTTTTTTTTTTTTTTTTTTTTTTTTTTTTTTTTTTTTTTTTTTTTTTTTTTTTTTTTTTTTTTTTTTTTTTTTTTTTTTTTTTTTTTTTTTTTTTTTTTTTTTTTTTTTTTTTTTTTTTTTTTTTTTTTTTTTTTTTTTTTTTTTTTTTTTTTTTTTTTTTTTTTTTTTTTTTTTTTTTTTTTTTTTTTTTTTTTTTTTTTTTTTTTTTTTTTTTTTTTTTTTTTTTTTTTTTTTTTTTTTTTTTTTTTTTTTTTTTTTTTTTTTTTTTTTTTTTTTTTTTTTTTTTTTTTTTTTTTTTTTTTTTTTTTTTTTTTTTTTTTTTTTTTTTTTTTTTTTTTTTTTTTTTTTTTTTTTTTTTTTTTTTTTTTTTTTTTTTTTTTTTTTTTTTTTTTTTTTTTTTTTTTTTTTTTTTTTTTTTTTTTTTTTTTTTTTTTTTTTTTTTTTTTTTTTTTTTTTTTTTTTTTTTTTTTTTTTTTTTTTTTTTTTTTTTTTTTTTTTTTTTTTTTTTTTTTTTTTTTTTTTTTTTTTTTTTTTTTTTTTTTTTTTTTTTTTTTTTTTTTTTTTTTTTTTTTTTTTTTTTTTTTTTTTTTTTTTTTTTTTTTTTTTTTTTATTTTTTTTTTTTTTTTTTTTTTTTTTTTTTTTTTTTTTTTTTTTTTTTTTTTTTTTTTTTTTTTTTTTTTTTTTTTTTTTTTTTTTTTTTTTTTTTTTTTTTTTTTTTTTTTTTTTTTTTTTTTTTTTTTTTTTTTTTTTTTTTTTTTTTTTTTTTTTTTTTTTTTTTTTTTTTTTTTTTTTTTTTTTTTTTTTTTTTTTTTTTTTTTTTTTTTTTTTTTTTTTTTTTTTTTTTTTTTTTTTTTTTTTTTTTTTTTTTTTTTTTTTTTTTTTTTTTTTTTTTTTTTTTTTTTTTTTTTTTTTTTTTTTTTTTTTTTTTTTTTTTTTTTTTTTTTTTTTTTTTTTTTTTTTTTTTTTTTTTTTTTTTTTTTTTTTTTTTTTTTTTTTTTTTTTTTTTTTTTTTTTTTTTTTTTTTTTTTTTTTTTTTTTTTTTTTTTTTTTTTTTTTTTTTTTTTTTTTTTTTTTTTTTTTTTTTTTTTTTTTTTTTTTTTTTTTTTTTTTTTTTTTTTTTTTTTTTTTTTTTTTTTTTTTTTTTTTTTTTTTTTTTTTTTTTTTTTTTTTTTTTTTTTTTTTTTTTTTTTTTTTTTTTTTTTTTTTTTTTTTTTTTTTTTTTTTTTTTTTTTTTTTTTTTTTTTTTTTTTTTTTTTTTTTTTTTTTTTTTTTTTTTTTTTATTTTTTTTTTTTTTTTTTTTTTTTTTTTTTTTTTTTTTTTTTTTTTTTTTTTTTTTTTTTTTTTTTTTTTTTTTTTTTTTTTTTTTTTTTTTTTTTTTTTTTTTTTTTTTTTTTTTTTTTTTTTTTTTTTTTTTTTTTTTTTTTTTTTTTTTTTTTTTTTTTTTTTTTTTTTTTTTTTTTTTTTTTTTTTTTTTTTTTTTTTTTTTTTTTTTTTTTTTTTTTTTTTTTTTTTTTTTTTTTTTTTTTTTTTTTTTTTTTTTTTTTTTTTTTTTTTTTTTTTTTTTTTTTTTTTATCTTTTCTTTGTCCCTCTCCACCAATGTGGAACTGCTTGCAGGCGGGAGTAATAGCGATCTTTTTTTTATTACAAGCTATGAATAATGGCTTTCTTGGGGTAGCTATTCTGGGCTCACAGTAGCTAGGAAGTTGAACAAAAGCATCAATTGCTTTGGTTACAATATAATGTAGGGCCTAGTAGAGTATGTTGGGATTCTTAAGCAACCTTCCTGTTTAATCCTTTGGTCAGTCTTTTCTTTGCTAAGCCCCTCGCGATTCCTTTCCCCCTCCCACCCTCCCTGAGAAAGTACTTCTCCCATCTTTGCGCCACTTCACTTCCTGTGGCGGGTTAGTTCGGATGATCCTTTTCCTTAGGTATCGTTTTGGTTTCCCCACACAACATTGGTCAATATATCCGCCTTGCTACTCCCGTCCCCCTCCCTAGCTACGTCTCTGCACTCTTTTCCCCTCCAAAACGAGCAAGCGTACTCTCCCCTTTTCTCAATCCTATATCTGCCTCTACCTCTATCACAATGCTCTTTTTTCAGTCCCCCTTTTGTGTTATTTTAAAATTTGTATTAGTGTGTTATTCAATTTAAAACCACTGGGTTGTTTAACTTTAAAACACTTCCCCTAATTCTGTTTTTCTGCAACAAAAAACCGTTCTAGCTTAAAATTATTTGTTCGGTCCCCTACATTTATTTCTAAATTTTTTATTTTAACCCCTGCTTCACACAACAAAAACAATAGGTTGGGTGGCCAGCGTTTCTATTTTTATTTTTACTTTCCCCTTAGAAATTTTTCCCTCCCTTTTTTTTAATTACCCGCCTCTTACTTTTTTTTTTATACCCTCCCCTTTCTTTCCCGAAACCTTTTTAATTTAAACTATGTCCAAAGTTATTAATTTTTTTTTTTTTTAGCCTTTAATTTTTTATATTTTTTTTTGTTTTTATTTTTTTTATTTTTTTTTTTATTTTATTTTTTATACTCATTTTTTTTGTTGTAATGTTTTTTTTTATTTTTTTTAATTTTTTATTTATTTTTTTTTTTTATCTATTTTTTTTTTTTTACAGTGGACCAGGATATTTAATTTATGTTTTAATCTTCCCCTTTTGAGCGTTATTGTTTCCTTTTTATACTTTTTTTTCATCATTTATCAAAATTCAATTTGTTATATTTTTTTTGTATTTTAAATGAGTTAAAAATTTTTTTAATATGTTATTTCAATTTTCATCTCCTGTATTTATTTTACTTTTTATTTTTTTTATTTTTAACTTTTTTGTTTTTTTTTTTTTTTTTTATAAATTTTCCTTTTTTTTTTCTAACAAAATAAACATTTTAATATAAAATTATTTATTTATTTCTCTTTTTTAAAAAGTATCAAATTTTTATATATTTCCTATTCTAAAAATGTTCAATTTTTTTAAAAGAAAACCAATTTGAATATTTCCTATTTTTTTTACAATTTTCAACATTTTTTTTTCCCTTAAAACCAATTACAAAAAAAATATTTTTTTTTTTTTTTCCTTGTTT